>JAAVUK010000352.1:0-32418 GCA_014899095.1 Fusarium buxicola
GTCCAAAGTTGGTGCTTAAAAATCATATGCGCCTCCAAAGCCTCCAAAGGCATCACAACTTGGCCGTCTCCTTCAACACCAAACCCCCCTCAAGCAACTCATACTCTCTTCCACTGACCCACCCCATCCACCCCCTCAGTACCTCCTCGCCGCCTTCACCCGGCGCCAGGGGCTGTCCTTCGTATCCGTCGCCCGAAACCCCCGAGCCCTGCCCAAGCTTAGCCGCGTCGATATGCCCTGCGCCCTCCTTGACAGCCAGACACGGGGTCTCGCGCAGCGTCACCGCCGGCCGTTGGTCGCCCTCGCGCTTAGGGTCCGTCTCTAGCTCGCTGTACTCTAGCACGGGCGTGCAGCAGGCGTCTGTCCCGTCAAATATGGCCTCCCACTCGGCGCGGGTCTTACTCCGGAACTTTTCCGCCATCAGCTTTCGAAGCCCCGGCCAAAGACCTGTGTCGTATCGCTTTGATTCCCATCCTTGGCCTGTGAGGCCCAGGCCTTTCACCAGCGCCGCAAAGAACTGCGGCTCAATAGCCCCGACGGCCATGTACTTCCCGTCCGATGTCTCGTACGTGTCATAGAATGGGGAGCCTCCGTCGAGAAGATTGTTCCCACGGCCCCTATCTCCAAGCGGCGTCTTGAGCGCCATCCGCGGGAACGTGGCCAGGTACGAGCTCCCGTCGACCATGTTCCCCTCGACAACCTGTCCACGGCCCGAAGTATTCCTTGCAACAACAGCCATCAGGATTCCCTGAAAGAGCACCGCACCACCACCCGCAAAATCCGCCAGGATATTCCACGGAGGATGCGGCTTCTCGCCCTCCCTGCCAAGCAGCCCCAGCGCCCCCGACACGGCGAGATAATTGATATCATGCCCCGCCATGAGCGCATACTTTCCATCCCTGCGAAATCCTGTCATCCGGCCGTAGATGAGTCGCGGGTTCATGCTGCACAGAACATCCGGGCCGAGGCCGAGCTTCTCGAGAACGCCGGGGCGGAAGGGGTCGATGAGGACATCTGCGCATGAGGCGAGACGCTTGATGAGGGCGACGCCGCGAGCAGATTTGAGGTCTACGGCGATCGAGGCCTTGTGTCGGGTAAGCCTGTCTGTGGGCACGGCACGCGGCGCGAGCCTTGGGGATGTGCCAGACTGGGCGCGGTCGATGCGGAGCACCGAGGCACCAGCGTCGGCAAGGAGCATACCAGCAAAGGGGCCTTGTACGAGAATCAGCTTATAGCTTTGCTAACACGGGTGGTGAGCTTACCTGGAGCGAGGCCGGCAAGCTCCAGGACCTTGATGCCGTCCAGAGGGGGACGGCCGGCCATAGTGGACGGTTGCTGACAATGGGAACTCGCAGAGACGTGCGCAATGAAACTACTACATGAATCAATATATCAGTTTATGCTCAAGAGGAAGTATTACTACACAAAAAATTATCGAGACTTCATTAATGCCGTTTTGTCTACAGATACGGGTGAAGTTAATCGGAGTGGTTTACCCGCCCGGCGAAACCATCCCAGCCGAGGTTCCACGGGGATGGCTCCGGGCCCGAGGGCTCCACGGGCCGGGGGCCAGCAACTTCCCCACCGAAAAGCTTCAGGGGTACCAGAAGGAATGCGGGGTGCCTGGTGGTATTCTCCAACATGACATGACGCATGTTAGGCCAAATCCTTCAGACTTTCAGCCAGAAATGGGACCGCGCCAGATTGCCGAGGCAACAGGTTTCTCTACTTTATCGCAATACTGCCTAATCAGAAATTCTCCAGATTTGATAGTCAAGGCAAGCCGGTATCCTATGAGCAGAATATCAGCGCCGAGGGTGCATCCCCTGTAGAACACCAAGGGTGGTAGCGATGATGATACTACCTCTTCATGTAGCAGTGTTTTTATGACCGAAAAGTAGAAAGATGCCCCTTTCTATCGCAAGGATGCTCGTGCTTACCGACTAGCTTTACAAGTGTGGCTTCGCGATGGAGCAACTGGGGCGGAAGAAGAGAGAGGCAAGCATGTAAAGGTAAAGGCAAACTAGGGACACGAAGCTCGTTATCGTGGACAGGGGGGGGGCAGCGTATTGGGCAGCCTTGTGTTGGGGTTGGAAAGACTGGTGATATCAGGCAGAGACAGTCTATATAGAGTTGTAAGATTAACCAGAACTGGGCCACTCTTCACGAATGAGATCGTGGCCACGACGTACCACGCGGTTTTAGATCCCAAGGTAAAACTGTCGTGTCAGCGAAGAGACCCCTCTCATTTTATAACGGCTGGCTTCCGCGCGTCTACTCCCAAGCTTGCTAGCTATTGCGACAGTACTAGTCTGCAAATATCGAGCCCTACGAAGCCATAGTCGTACTAGTTACTGGATTCGAGCAATCAGGTTGGCCATTCCCATTTCGAATGTAATCATCTAGTATCAAGTCAGCTACAGCTACTTATAGTACATAGATAAAGTTTGTAACATTCCTTGTCTTCTACGAGCGTGTAAACTACGATAACGCAGTCCCTGCCTGCCTGGCTGACATTGCCATCTATCATAGGCTTTCCGCAGTTTAGTATTGCTTCCTGGTGTTAAAGAGCCTTGCACATACCTCGATGGACTCGGCGTTAGGGCTCCAGCCGAAGCACATGTTGAGATCCAGGATGCATCGGCCATTGAGCCGTCTAGCTTGGTGCAGCGGACACTGAGAGGTATTGAGGCACACATATCACAAGACGACAAACATGTTGAATAGAAAGCATATGTCTTCATTCCTCGTACTTTCGAGGCTAAAAACGGGGAATAAACGAATTGTAAAACCCAATCCAATGTCTATGGGGGGGAAAACAGACCAAAAATATAAGGGATTCCCTTCTTGAAACCCCGCCAACGCCCTACGCAAATGCATGCCCGATATAGTTCCCGAGAACGAGAAACTGAAGCTGGGGTTCATCCAACACCGTTCCGTGCAGAAAAAGACAAAAACTGGGCGTGAGAGTCTTGATGAGAGGACCAGAAAACCTTTGTGTGAGGCCAGCTCGGGTATGGCGGTCTTCCTTTTTGGTTTCAAGGAATGTGGGTTTCTCTCTCAGCGGCTCTCGCTCACGCTTCCCGCTTTGTTCAAGCTTCCATCTAGAACCAGTCGCCCTGGTCGTGCATGGCCTCGGCGACCTTGATGAAACCGGCAATGTTGCTACCAGCGATCAAGCTGGGGAGCTCGCCCTCCTTGGCCTCGACGTACTTCTGGGCGGTCTCGAGACCGGCGGTGAAGGCGTCCTTCATAATGGCCTTGAGGCGGTCATCGACCTCCTCAGAAGTCCACTGGATGCGCTGGCTGTTCTGGGCCATCTCGAGACCGGACACGGCGACACCGCCACAGTTGGAGGCCTTGCCGGGAGCGTACCAGAGAGCCTCAGCACCCTTCTCCTTGCGGTGGGCCTCGAAGACGTCGATGGCCTCGGCAGTGCAGCCCATGTTGGAGCCCTCAGCAACAACGAAAGCGCCAGCGTTAACGAGAGCCTGAGCCTCCTCCTTGCTGACCTCGTTCTGCGTCGCACTGGGGAGAGCAATATCGACCTTGCCGACGTGTGTCCAGGGGCGGGCACCCTCGACCCAAGTGAACTTGCCATCGTGCTCGAAAGCGGTCAGGGCCTGATGCTTGATCTTGAGGGCGGCAATGTTGTGGATCTGCTCGGGGGTGAAGAAGGAGCCCTCGTTGGCGATGAGAGCACCCTTGGAGTCGGAAAGGGAGACGACGGTACCGCCAAGCTCAATGACCTTAAGAGCGGCGTACTGGGCAACGTTACCGGAGCCAGAGAGGGCGACGCGCTTGCCCTCGAAAGTGCCACGGTTGGCGTGCTTGAGCATGTGCTCGACGTAATAGATGAGACCGTAACCAGTAGCCTCAGGTCGGATCAAGCTGCCACCCCAGGAAAGACCCTTGCCAGTGAGAACACCCTCCCAGCGGTTGCGGAGCTTGCGGTAAGCACCAAAGAGGTAGCCAATCTCTCGGCCACCAACACCGATATCACCAGCGGGAACATCAGTCTCTCCGCCAATGTGCTTAGACAGCTCAACCATGAAGGCCTGGCAGAATCGTCGGATCTCAGCATCAGACTTGCCCTTAGGGTCGAAGTCGGCACCACCTTTGCCACCGCCCATGTTGACTAGAAGCACTGTTAGCAAGGTCGTCTTTTCAGGGACGTTTGCATTGCCCCGCACTAAATGCAGGAACGTTTGAAGTTCCTAGACATGCGCGGACAAGGTTACTTACGGCCAGTCAGGGCATTCTTGAAGGTCTGCTCGAAACCAAGGAACTTGAGACTGTAAGCGCCGGGGTTAGTAAGCTATAGGGCCAATGAGAGGTAGCGCTGCGACGCCAAAGGTCAACTTACATGGACAGGTTGACGGAGGGGTGGAATCGAAGACCGCCTTTGTAGGGACCAAGGGCAGAGTTGAACTGGACACGGTAACCACGGTTGACCTGGAGGTTGCCCTTGTCGTCATTCCAGGTGACACGGAACTGGATGACACGCTCAGGAATGGCGGCGACAGCAAGAGCAGTGCGGTACTCGGGGTGCTCATTGAAGAGGGTGCTGTTGTCGAGGGCAGAGGCGAGCTCTATAGAAGGATGATTAGGATTGCTGTAGTTTGAATAGTGCTGTAGGGTATGAGATGCTTACCGCCGTAAGCCTGCTCGAACTCGGGCTCGTGGGGAAGATGAGACATGGTATTCAGTTGCATTGACGCTGTATATGGGGGGATCTGGATAAGTGATGTGGAGGTTGGCTGAGAAGTCGATGGGAGGGCTCAAGGAAGATAGTCGAGAAGATCCAATATGCTTTTTGATGGCAGGTCGGAAGATGGAGAGAGAGAGAGAGAGAGTTTGATTAGGTGGTGACGGGAGTCGAGGTTTATATGCTTTGAGAGAAGGCAAATAATGGGGAGAGATCTCCAGGTAGGCTTCCAGTCGCTCCATCCATCCATCCATGGATCCATCCCAAGCCGCATCCGCATCCGATTTACCTTCAGGCATAGACTGCGTACGTAGTAAGACCTGAAGAAGAAAAAGAACTCACTCCACACGCACCCGCAAGACACAATGACATTATCCCATCTCATCGGGTGGCACACCCTAATCTCTACCTTTAGGCACTAGGTACGTAGGCTCTGTCGTTCCCGATAAACCTCAGAGCCACACCCCCCCTTCTCCACCCTTGGAACCTCCCCGTTCATGTTGACGTCTTCAGAATCGTCTGCTTACGGCCAGGCCATAGATGGCATGGATGCGCCGGATGCGACTTGACGGGAGGAGAAGGGAGCCAGGCGGGAGCCAAACGGACCACTTGTCGCCAGTAGTAAGTGACATGAAAGCTTCAGGTCAGCAACAGCAACAGCAACAGCAACAGCAACAATTGGAAAGTGCCGCCATGGTCGTCCACGCCCTCTGTGGTCCCTGCGCGGCAAAAGTCGTGCGTGCCTACTGTAGGTACCTACCTACCTCGGGGGGATTCAGCCAGGGCATGCACCATCCATCCATGGCAGGTACGCTAGGCTAGGCTGGCTGGCTTGGTAACCTTCCCCTGCTTCTTTCTTTTCTTCCCCACCATCTATCTACAGTACAGTATGTCGCGCTCATCTTTCCTCCCTCCCTCCTCCGAAACTCGCTCGGCAACATTGGCCCTTCCTTCCGCTACCAGCCTTAACAGCCGCAGCGCCGTGGTCGTATCACTTTCATACCCAAGGTACCATCCCTTCCACAGTAAAGATCCCAGCATCCTCCAACGTGCTCCTGTATCTGGCCTCGAGGCCTCTGGCCATTCATTTGCCATGCTCCGTTTCTCATTAGCCAACGCGCATTATCCCAACCATTATCAGATCCCCGTTCATCGGCTGGCAACTGGCTCCTCCACTTTGCACTCCACGCTTGCCGCTGCCGCGCTCATGGTCGCGTGGTGGGGGTTGTCTATGCACATCTTATCGCCGCCTCTTAGCTTGATTTCAGTGAAATCATTGTCATCAATCATCGATATTTTTTCCTGTGGCGCTAAGCTGAGCTGAGCTGGCCTGGCCTGCTACGTCTAAAAGATAACCCCACACTATCCGTAAATCATCGCGACATCCCGCGTTCGTCATTCTCAAGTGCATCCGACATCCGTGTAAGAAACAGCGCTGTCGACGGCGGAGCAGGAGGAGGCATCTAAATCAAACAGGCTCATCTCCCTCCACAACAACGGCCCACGACACGACACGACACGACACGACACGACACGACACGACACGACACGACACGCCAGCCTGTATCAGCCCCGAACAAGGCGTGTACTGGAATCAGGGCATGGGGCAAAGTCCCGGGGATACGACTCGACAAAGCCCCAATTCAACAATCCATTACCAATTCACAACCCACACATTGACTTTATCGCCAGGAAAGGAAATAACCCATCGGTGCCACCGAATCAGAGACCGCACAGCATGCGGGAACCCCGTCTGCATCTGCTACCCTGGTTCTCTGGGCTGTCCCTGTCTTACCATGCGAACCTGCAGTAACCTAACCCGCAACGCGCCACTGGGCTTGGGCTTGGGCTTGGGCGGAACACTTACATGCAGGGGACTAGGGCTATGATTTCAGTGCAAGTCCTCGGAGCCCTCATGATGCGCCATGATGTGTATCGAATCATGCCCGGCCTCGGCCAGATTCCACTAACAAGAGCCAGACTCGGGTACTGTACGTTATTAGTACTACGATGCCTCACCTTAGCCCGTCAAGCTTGGCCAGCGTCTCCGTCTTCCCGCAAGCAGAGAGAAACCCCGGGCAGCCAACTCCAGAATCCAAAGCCTCACGGCCCTAGCTCCGTGGCCCCATCAATGCGCATTCTGAGCACTCCTCCGCAGACCCTGAGACCAGATACTATCAGAGCTCGGTCATTGGTCGCCTTGTCATCTTGTTTGAAGAATAAATTGACATCAACTCAGTCCCTGACCAATGACAGTCTTCTTTGGCGCTCTCGTTCGCCTATAACGGAAACGAGCATCTATTAAGCGTCCAACCACAGCACGGCAAGGCAGGCCATCATGTGCTACCGAATGCTTCCCGAGCAACGGATTGGTCCGTTTCGATTCACGTTGGGCACAGCCCGACGCCGTGACCGGCCTTTTCTCGCCTCTCGGCGGCGGGGTTCCAGGATGAAATGAATCCGGGGGAGACCGTCTACAGTAGGACCAAGACCCTGTTCTCTCACTGATCCCGACGCTCGCAGCGCTTCACGGTGACGAACAGTTGTCAACTGTCAACGATATTTCCCGGTCCGATTGGTACCCGTACGCTACGTTGTTTCACCTCCGGCGCTTTCTGCCGTCCTCGGACGACGTACGCCGTGAGGCGATGCCACCGTCGGGCGGCCATCCGCCGTTTACGGCTCTCCGTTGGCGCGCCTTGTGGCTCATCCGGACAATGAAGTCCAGGGGAAACAGCCTAAGAAGGATAACCGCAATCCTATACCGGACGTCCAGAAGCAAAGCTCAGCTCTGTTTTCGCGGCGGCTTTTCTGAAAACTGCGATTACCCAACCATTGACCACCTTCGCAACAATCTCTCGTTGTTCTCGCCTCTATCCCTCGGATCTCCTCCGCATGTCAGTGTACACCCCCGGACATGACAACCGACCACTACGGCATCGGCAAAGCCCCGATTCCGCAATTCAACCACCATCATGAATACTGTACATTCTCCCATGTACAGTATCCGTCTCCGTCTGCCCCAGGCCACTTTTCGGGTGTCTCGCATCCCATCCCCGAACCCATCACCACATTTTCCCCTCCATCTACGGATACACCCCATGCTCTCATCTTATCCTTGACCTGTCCCGTCCCTCTGCGCTGCACATAAACCCGGCCAAACCCTTGATTCCGACTCTTTCCGCCCCCTTCCGCTCTTTTCCGAGATATTCTCGCCTCTCAAAGCGGTGCCTCATTTACTCTGCGTTTATACCGCCTCACCTTTCACCTTCGGTCTGCCCACGGCCAGGGTCTCCTCCCCCGAGTTCACTTGTCATTTCTTCCGTGTCCGACCACTTGAGATGCCGCATCGACATCCAAGATGCCTCGGCCGTCAGTTCTTGGACGGGACAGCCCTTGTAAAGCACTCGACTTGACAGCCATCATGCCACTTTTCTCATGTTCCTGTCTTCACCGTGTCACCGTGTCACCGTGTAACCGCTGCAAACGCGCAGACACACAGACTTGCCCCTTGCTAAACCATCTGCGCCTTTGCAAGCCTAAGCTTCCAGAATGCTTCCACTTGTGCATCATGAATGTTTCCACTGTTGCTCCAATAGCATGTAACATTGTTCTCCATAGTCCCAACGTTACGCCAGCCACTCTACGCAAAACTCGCAATGCTTCGTAATACTCAATGTCCTATTGCGCCGTCACGGAATCCTCCTTGAGGTACAATATCCAATATCAAGTGTTCTACTCTGTGCCAAATAAATGTGGTGATATCTGCAACGACTTCGGGCGCCGGTCAACACCAACCCACCTCAGTCCCAAAACCCCGGAACGCCTTACGTACATTCAACGACAGCAACGAAATCAAATCTCACGCCTACGCCTTGTGCCTAAGCAGTATGCTTGTACCTGGGCGCATACCTCTGCGCCTGTCCCAGCCGCTTCTCTTGCATTTCACATCCTAGTTCCTCGCCTCGTCTTGCTGCCCAGGTCGACAGATGCCTCGCTGCCAGTCACCCCTTCTACCTCCACAATAGCTTACATCCGTATAATGACAACTCAGCACGGACGAGAAGGGCGAGATTCCCTCTCCGTAGCCGATCCCATCGTGTTTCTCACCTGTCACATCTCTCCCCCAGACTCTTACCAGATAGCCGCTTGGTCGGCGTCGAAGCGAGTGAGCTCACGACCACCGTCCTCCAGGTCCTTCTTGGCTTTCATGCGCATATAGAAGATGGGGCAGTCTTTGCTACTGCAGATAACCTCGCAGTGCATACTGCCCTGACAGCGCTGGCACTGGGTCCACAGTCGCCCGAAGCGCACTTCGAGGTCCGACACTCGATCAAGCGTCTTTGTGTAAAGCTCTCCAACCCGAGGCGCGCAGTTGGCGCACACCGCTCCCTGGGATTCCTCCTTGCCTGTCAGAGGCTTCTTGCAACCCATGCATGTCTGCGTCTTCTTGGCAAACTTCATGAGACCGCCAACCGTGGGAGCCGCCACAGAGATGGTTCGCGTGTGGTCGCCCGTCAGTAGCGAGCGTGCTTTAGTCTCCCCGAGCATCGGCTCGAAGATGCGGCCCAATGGCTTAGCCAGCTGATTGTCCAGGTAGTAGCGCGTATCTATGGGCACATTGTGCTCCAGTACGTAGATGGGGTCCTCCGACTTCTCGAAGTTTTTGGCGCCGGCGGGGCCTCGGATCATGACGTAGGCCACTCGGTCGCCGAGTCCCGGCGCCGAACCCGCATCCCGCTTCTTCATCCGCAGCGCCAGCTCGACGTGGGCTTGCTTTGCGGTATAATCGTCCTTTGTGAGCGCTTTGGTGATGACCAATTTCGACATGTCGACCTTATTTTGCAGCAGATCTGCAATCGTCTCTTTGACATATCTAGATTATCTCGTCGTCAGCATCCCGCTTTTGCCCCGCGCCACCAGATAACATCTGATAACCTTATTCTATCTCGGAGCCTGCATCGGAGGGAGGGAACTTACTCTTGCGCGCCCGGCACATCTCGATCGATCAGGATCATTCGCAGCACCTTCTCAATCACCGTCTGCACCAACAGACAGTTGTCACGTCGGACCGTCTCGATACCCTTGGTGTCCATCTTGTCGTACTTCTCCGGCTTCGTCCAGTACAGGCCAGCATACCGCTTCTTGTTGATGAGCAGGTACGGGAAGTACACCTTTTCGAACTCGAGCTTAATCGGTTTGACAAACTTCGCCGACACGTATTTTGACGCCTCCTCGCCAAGTTTCATTGCTTCTCGCAGATCTTTGGTACCGAACTTGATCATGACCGAATCCGTATCACCATAAATGACCTGGGCGTCGTGCGAATATCCGTTGGCGATGTTGTAACGCTTCTCCACCTCTTCCTTGGTTTTTTCAATCATCTGTCGGCCAAAACTCGTTGTGCTGCTGGCAATCTCGAGACATGGAAGTTTTCCTGTCGTCGCACCCGTCAAACCGTAAACACTGTTTGCGCTGATCTTTAGAGCCAGCTGTCGACCGTTCAACACAGCCTTCTTGAAGGGGTCCGTCTCAACCGCCAACTCGCGCTTGGCCTGTTTTCGGGCTGCGAGCAGTTCCTCGAGAATCTGCGCCAGCAAACCCTTCCGTTGTTTCACTGTCACAAAGGTGTCGCCAGTTGGTGTGACAATGTAGTCCTCGTCCTTCTCAAGGGCAAACGCTTCGATTGCCTTCTTGCTCACCAGAGTAGTATAGCAGAGGTTGTGGGCTTGCATGATACTGGGGTACAGAGACGCGAAATCCAGTGTGGCAATCGGCACATCGTAATAGCCTCGAGTAGGCTCGATGACGGTAGCTCCTTCGTACTGCTCATCCGACGCTTTAGGCTTCAGGTTGGGAATGACAAGCTTTTGCTCTAGAGCTTTTCGGAATAGCTGACTGATGAACTTGACTTGTTGACCTCGAGACAACAGGAAGTTGAACGGCACACCTGTGACTCTCGCCATCTCGGTATAATTTTCCAAACATGAGAGTTTGTCCATCAGCCTCTGCGGGAGGTAGGCGTCCTTCAAACAGTACAGCGCCAGACGCCGTCGTGACTCAGCAGTACCATTGAAAAGTTCCGTGATCATGGTGTAGTGGACGTCCTCCTTCTGCTCGCCCAAGAAATGGGCAGACACAGAGTTCAGAGTATAACTTCGGAGGTGATGGTCGCGTTGAATCAGCTGCAAGAGATCCAACTGCAGTCGTCCGTTGGTATTTGTGGCCTTTGTGTCTCTGTTGCCCATCTGCTTGCTGGAGAAATTGGTCTCCTTGGCTTTGGAAGGCATGCTGGGGATTCGAGTCCAGTACTCAAATCCGCTAACCTTGAGATGCTTTGCTCGATCCAGCAGGTAAGGGAAATCGAAGTTGGAAATGTTGTAGCCGGTAATGATATCGGGATCAACCTTGATGAGGAACTTTTGCCATTCGCTCAGCATTTTCTCCTCCTTCTCAAACTCAATAATCTGAGTTGCCACAATGGAACTGGTCTCTTGGAGACAAAACACGTTCCGAACAAAAGGCTTCTTTTCTCCGTATCGAGTGACAATGTTGGCGATCTGGATGACAGGGTCGTGATTTGCTTCCGGGAAGATTCCCTTCCTGCCAGCACACTCGATGTCGAAAGACAAAATTCGCACAGGGGCCATCTTAGACCATTCGCCGACCGGCTCGTGAGCAATGAGGTCGAGATAGGTCACTTCAGCCTCGATCTGACAGTTGGATTGACGAAGGTGGTCGGGGATGAGCTTGAATGTCTTTGCAGGGGCCTCTACCCAGGACATTCCTCGGACCTATTCCAATGTTAGGATCCCAACGTGTGTGATTTGGAACACCTCCTTACCTTGCAATCTACCATGAACCGCAATACATATTGAATATTGTCGTATGTCGGAATCTCTCCGTCGTTCCTCCACATGCGCTTCCAGTTCGCACTGCCAGTCTGTATAGTCGATCGAACCATATTGATGAATTTTGGATCTGTCACGATAACCTTGAGGTACGGTTTAGATTGGTTGCCTTGAAATCCGTAAATGTCCTCTCTCATCGCAAAGGCAACCGAGTGGATGGTCGGTTGGTGCTGGGCAACTTGTGTCTCCAGATACGCCTTGAATGCTGCACAATCCTGGGGCTGGAAATTGACTGGGGCAGGAACATAAAGGTAGTGCTTGAAGTCGGTCACATGCAACATCACCGAGTTCCCTGCTTCGTTCACGCCAAACAGCTTGACGGTAGCCCTTCCACCATGTAACGTTCCCTCCTCAGCCTCGATAGACTGAAAGCACAGGCTGTCACGTTCAGGTTCGAAATCAACGACCGGTGGTCGTTCCCATGCCTGATCCTTTTCCGTGTTATTTCGCTTTCGGTCAGACAAGTCCTGGCTGAGCTTCTCAAGGACCTCAGACTCGAAGGCACTCTTGGGTTGGCTGGAAGTCATTTTTGATCGGGGATCGTTCTGGGAGCCGGGAATCCGGGCGGTAGCGGGCGAGGAGGGAATGGCATCGACTTTGCGCTTTTTCGTCGAGGAGGGGGAAGATGGGATGTTCTGTCGGGTGAGGGTCTCGCCCAACACCCGCTTCTGAGGAAGGACTGCGCTGGCCATGGTGACGGATGGTGGCGGGTGTTATACAGGGAGAGAAGAAAGAGGCAGGAAAAGAGGTGAAAGAAGAGTATAAATGGACTCAGCGGTCACGTCTTCATCAAAACCAGGGTTGATAAAGAGTGATTGATGTCCCTTGTAGTTGGTTTCGTGATTGTTGACGTTGAGCGTTGGGGGGGAATTTGGTAGGTTACTGGGAGGGTTTGAAATCGACGACACGACTTTAATTGATAGCACCGCGTAACGCGACTTGGAAAGCGTGACGTGAAACTGCCCCACTTGGTCGTGTCGATCGTTTTCACGTGAGTGGGCGCCTTTTCTGGCCTTGTTTCTAAGGTTTCAGAGTCCTCTAGTAAGGCATCAACATCTGGGGTCTTCATCTCAATCTGGGGAACGTTAACCGGACGACAGGACCACGAGGTCGAAAGTAATACTGGGCTATTCCTCCTAAGTCAACCGAGGTGTGACTTACAAGTACTCTTAGTTGAGCTTAGCTTGGTATTTGAGGTTAAAGCATTATAGCTATGATAACCGTCAAAGTATTATTTCGAACGCGTGAGGACTTGTATGTACATGAGATGGCATGACGGTTTACTTATCTCGAATTCTCTCAATACTATAAAACGATACTACAAAGTATACATGTTCCATCTCTAGTTTAAGTCTCTTTCACAGCTGTATTACCACATACGGAGAAGCCATTCTACGTCACAGGGCCCCTACATGCTACCCGAGTTGTAAAAACCACTACATACTGCGAGGCTTTTTGAAGAGTAGTAAAGGTTGATCATACCTCTTACAAGAAGTTCTGGGCTAAGACTACGCTAACATCTATGTCAACCTACAAGGTGTGCGCTGAGTTTTGCTCCCACCTGCCTGCGTCCAAGCTCTCATTTACCCTCGTCTCACACCTACATACAGAGTCAGCTTCATCATGCCATAACTAGAAACGCACTTGCCACTCCTCTCGTCGACAAGAACAAAATTTCAGACATCCATTCTAGAAGCATCCGTCATCCCTCGGGATGTTCAGGTAAGCCATGCATTGAAAAGGATTCATCATGAAAGCAGGAAACGCGGACAGAGAGACTCCTTGGAACTTACTTATCAGCAATTCGGTTCAACAAATAGACATGTGGCAAAGTATTAGTAGGGCATTAGGTACAGAAAGACTGCATGTTCCATGTGTCGGCTTACAGCCTTTGCCAGCCTCAGCACGGCAAGCTGAAAAGAGATGAGAAATACAGACAAGCAAGCAGGAGACAGAGAAATCCATTTATACTACTGCCAAATAAATACATATTAATTTGAAGTGACCCTTTAGTCATACGGCCAACAGCCCGCGGGTTATCGCATGATTTTCGTGTCATGTTTGTTGAGCCTGGCGAGGGCCAAGAGCTGCATTCTCATGTAATGAAATCTCCATCCCATGTCTTGTATCCATGCCGAGGGTCCCTACCGGTGTGGGGAAATGCCTGATCCTCCTCCGTTCTGCCGACTGAGGTGGTGAGTTAACTGATAGTCTCAAGCACATCAACGTCCCGGAAACCACCGATCCCACACGCCAGACCGCGGCCTGCAACTAATTGGGATTGTACAGGCCATTCCTTCGTAAACAGACCCAAAACAATAAAACCTGGTCTTCTCTGAAGTCTTGAACAATTCTTTCAATGGCGTAACTGCACCCCCTCGACCAACAACGCCGATGCTGTGCAATACATAAGACCAGTTCCCTTCTTGATTGGCTGGGCTGGCCAGCCCTTTACCCAACTTCATTGCACACTATCAAGATTGATATATGAGATCAAAACGCGGTTTTACACTCCTGCGTGAAAACAACTTGTTTACGAGTCTTTGGGCGCCTTGAGTTTCTCGAACGATCCCCACTCGCACCAGTTTTTGACAGGCTGACTTAGTTAGCTTGCGCATCATTTCTGACGGAATTAAACGGCAACTTACAAGGCAATTGAAATATTTGCACCATTTGCAGGTGTCAGGGCTCTTGTAAAAGTTGTTGAGAAGAACGATGAAAACAACGATAATCATGACCAGGAAGCCCGCTCGAACTAGCCACCAAGCCCACCAAAGAGGTTTTCGTCCCTTGAAGAAGCCAACGGGGTTTTTGAAGATATGAGGCGGCGTCTCGCCGGTGCGAGGTGAAACCGCCGCATAAGAGAGCTCCTGGCCCATCCGTCTTCGCAGAGAGTTGGGCGAGTGAAGGACGCAGACACCTAGGGACAGGCCCATCACGAAGCCACCTATATGGACAAAATTATCCAGACCGGGCAAGAGTCCCAGGACAAAAGCAATGACCATGTCGAGTATGATAAAAAGAAGATCCTTGACGGGACTTCGCCTCTCCTTCCAGGAATAAAGAAGATCGAGAAGAATAAGCGCAATGATGCCAAAAAGAGCGCCAGAGGCACCAGTCGATGGTAGGCCTGGTGGTGCGTAATTTCCGCCCATAATGTTGCCGAAGATTCCTGCACTCATGTAGACGAGTAAAAACCGAACTGATCCAATCGCCATCTCCATTTCCTTTGCGATTGTAAGTTGCAGGAGTAGGTTGAAAGCAATATGAACGAGACCGGCGTGCATGAATATGGGAATGATAAAACGGTACCATTGGTTGGGCTCCGGACTCTGGTTGATGTCGCCGTTGAACTTCGGGTCGGGAACATCTCCACCAAAACCGCAGACAACATGGAGGGGGCACCAGCTATCGTCCTTTGTTGCATTCGGGCATAGAAAGCCGGGCATGACGGCGCCATCCTTGTTCTTGTCCACATTTTGAATGCCCTTTACGTTGCGCATACAAGGAGCGTATCGGGCTCCCATATTGATAAGCACTCCAGGCGAGGGGCCAATGAAAATGTTGAACTGGGGTTTGATCGCGATGGGGGTTCCAGTCAATATACCTATACGCGAGTTAGTCGACAATCAAAGTGGATAACTTGTAGTCTGGGACGTCGGAGCTCAGCCACGTACCATTCCTGGCAACTTCGGCGATGAAGACAGCAATCTGAGCGACGGTGAAGATGTAGACGACCCAGGGAATCCTCTTCTTGTCTGCGCCCAGCATGCCTAGCTCGCCAAGACGGACTTTGCCCTTCTTCTTCTTTCTGCTCGACCTTCCAGGGGCATCATAGATATGATCGTTCATCTCGGCATCGGCATCTTTTCCGGGTCGATCTTGCAGCGGGATATCCTCCTGGCCGTAGGGCCGACTGGCTCCGCCTGCATAGCTTGTATCTTGGTAGAAGCCATGTTGACCAATGTCGCCCGTACTGGAGCCAGGAGTTGGTCTCGAATTAGGGTTCATTGGATACACGTGGTCATCGAAGACGGTATCAAAGGGAGACTGCTCAGTTGGACCCTGCGGGCGATGACTTGAACCTTGACCCGAGGGACTGGCGTACGCACCCGCCGGGGGATATTGTATATCGTTGGGTGAGTAGGGTGTCTCCTTCGTGGGAACGATGTGAGTGGTAGAATCAGCTGGATAAATCGAGGAATCGGGGGCCGAGTAAGTAGCCTGATATGGAGGCGCTGGGGTTGACTGCAGCGAAGGAGTATCTTGGGATTGATAGTAGGGAGTTGCGTTCGGGCCGGCGCCGTAAGGAGGCTGTTGATTGCCGCCGTGATAGTATTCGTGCGAGGCCATGATGGAGGAAGAAATTATCGAGCGATAGGCACGGGGTTACGTAGTCGGTGGAGGAGTAAGCCGCAAAGCGGCAAAGAAAGGGGAATCAACTGCAACGAGTGATTTCAGGGCTCGAGCGGAGCTGTTTGCAAGATAGCGTCGCTGAAGAAGTCGAGGTTCTCGGTGTGTCAGTGAATTGTTGGACCCCCAAACTCTTGAAGGACGTAAGTGAGAGACAAATGCTCTGAAGTTGAAGAAAGCTGGTTCGAAAAATGCAGCTTGAGTGGCTGGATGCTACAGAAAGGCTGCTCTTCCAAGGGTATGTTGGACCGTAGCGTAGCGTTACGTCGACCGTGTTCTGAATTGCGTGGAGGCGCAGAACCCCGGCCCAAAACAAGGCACTTCGGGCTGGTCTCGGGCTTCTGATTCGACAGATCGGCACTGAGGAGAGCCGGCTACGCGTTAAGATTGCGGGTCTCAGGGTCTGTTGGAGGTTTGAGCTGGATGGAGCCGTGGCACGCACACTGTCGTCGCAAAAACGCAAATGAAAGATATTTGGTGAGAAAAAGAATGAAAGTTTGAGAAAGAACAGGGTGGGAGGGGGGAAGACGAAGGGAGAAAAGCATGCGGTCGTCCTGTGAGGCGTCGGGTCTTCCAACAGAAAAGAGCTGTTGCTGTTTCAAGGGTCGCTGCTGACTGGTGCCATGACGAAGCAACTCACGGCGCAGTGACGTACAGCGCTGGGGCTGTGCCGGATGGAGCCAGCACCTCCAGCTAAGGTGTTCAGTGCTTGTGACGGGAGCCGTGTGGACCCTGTAACCAAGGGCTTCAGAGCTCTTGAGCCTTCCATTTGCCTGCTCTAGCGCCACGTGTTCCTGATTTAGAACAGTAATTTTGTCCTGATCGCCCTGTGGCGATGGCGAAGCTGTCGGTTTCCGTGATGTTTGTCATGACCCTTGCACTTTGGTACATGACACATCATGAAAGACCAACGTTGGGGGCTCATTCTTCTTTGAAAAGCTTCTAGGGAATCACTTTGTTCTTGATAGAGTTTTCGCAAAGCCTGTTATTATTATGCAGCCGAGACTATGCCCTGCAGCGTGGTCTACCTACCACTCACTCTGTGACGACCGTGTTTCATGTGGCACAGCGAACAGCGAACCAAACCGCCGACGGCTTTATATGGACTTGGTCAACTTTGATCTTCCCATTTCGTCCTGGCTACCTAGGCTCTTAAACCACATCCGATTTTATTTCCATCTCAAATTGCTATTATGCGGCTGGGTGGCTGAAGCTGACCAGCCAGCCACAGCCACCATGGAGGTGACGAATACTTCCCGTATTCTATGTGTGGGTGGAACCTCAGGAACACGATATCCAACCTCTTTCCTCTGTTTGCCCTTAGTCGTGCCGATGTTGTCGTTTATTCGGGGATCGCTCCTGATATCAAACCTTGACATATCTCGTCATACGGAGCGAGCCTCGACAAAGGGAGCCATGTTTTTCTTCCGTCTCCAACATTACCACGTCGTCAGCAACAGCCCCCCATCAACAAATTCAGTCAGCTATGAATCTCACTCGTGCAGAAGTTCCATATTCTATCCCGATGCTGCCCGATCTGATGCATATCGTCCTCGCGGAGTGCGGAGCACTGCAGTCGGGATGTTTCCGTTGTCGACTCTTAGATAGGTAGGCATCATAGATACGGGTCGAGATTGAGTAATCAGTGAACCAAACACCAAGGTCTCGAGTTTCATTGTGTATGCGATCTGAGTGGGTTTCATCTATCTGAATAATAGTACAGCTTGTGATGTCTTTCATACATGGTGCGAGACTTTCTCTGGGTATGTTGTTCGGTCTCTCGTTGCCTCTTATTCCAGAAGCTGGCCGTCAGTGCCTCGATCTTCCGCTTCATTGTCGTAAATATAATACAGGTGACTTTTTGTACACGTTGCATCTCTCTATGCCGCACTTCAGGCTCCAGTGCCCAGTTTCAACTATTCAACAGTATGGGTATTGGGGCCATCACTTCTTCTCTGTGGGTGAGGCGCCGTCGCTCGAGTTTGTCTCGCCGTCCTGCTTCTTCGGGCCCTTGCCCCAGTTTCCATTCCAGACGTCCGCAACGTGGTCCACGATTATGTCGCCAATTCCCTTGCCCTCCTCAAACTTATGCCGATGCTCCTCCGCCCGCTTCTCCCGCCAGTCCTTGTCCTCGCCTCCCATCCACACATCGTTCAAGGTCTTGGCCACGCCTAGTTTCTCCTCAGCCTGTTCCTGTTTTCGTTTGTCCGCCGCTTCGCGCTCACGATGCTCCCGGAGCAACTGCTGCGTGCGTTTCGCACCCTCGGGTAGGTCGGTTCCAACAAAGGAGCCCATGCGGCTGCCAAAGCGCGAGTAGATGGATGAACCGGTGTACTCATAGGCGAGCTGATTTGTGGCGAGGGAGAAGGCGCCGGCGAGGACGAAGAATCGGAGGTCCATCTTTCGCGGAGGGAGGAGCATCGCGAGGGGGGCGATGATGGCGCCGGCGATGGCAGAGTTATGGATGAAGGCGTTGCGCGGAGGCAACGGGGGTTGCGCCTGGGCTTGATCTTGCGACATTTTGGCCGAGTCAATGAATTGCAGCGATTTCGGAGTATCTAATTGGCTTCGAGTGGTCTGTAGGGGAGGGCTATCCTCTTGGGAGTGGTCGACGGGAGCCTTGACGTCTGTTGTCGCGGGTTCAATTCGGGTGTGAAGATGCGCAGATCTGCCGAGCAACTTTTTTCTACAGTACATAAAAAGCTTGATTTCGTAGTACTTTATTTAAGTAGGTACTCCGTAGACGCAAAATACATGTAACGGGTACATATGACCCCTCCTATTTTTGGCGTGAACTTTAAGTACATCCCCATCACATTTTCGCCCAAAGCAGCATGCGACCATATGATATTTTAGATATATGAGGGCTGTTTATAAATCAATATTCTCAAATCCAATACCTCTCTGTGTCCTATACTGCCTACACATACATCTCCTGGTGTACGTGGATGCGTGCATTGGAGAGATAAATAGGTAAGTTTTGCCAGGCCAATCCAATAAAATAGCAAAATACATAAAAGAACATGCATTACTGCAACTTAGTCAATATATTTATAGGTCGGAATAATACTACGTGAGCTCTCCTAAACTTGACATTTGGTCTTCTCGAATTATAACGAGTCTCTAATACTGATTAGGAGAGGTTGGTATTGCAACTGGGCGAACCCTTCCCTCCCCCCCATGTGTCGTGCGACTGAGTATCAGTACTCCACTGGATCTCAGAATACTCTTCAGGGTAGCCCACTTGTTATTGAGTTCGTTACCAATGCACCTTTTACTTGACCCAAGTGAGGTAAACCGCTCAGGTAGGATTTAGGTTCCCTGGGATATATTCTAGTTTTGTTTTGTTTTTCTGTAACCCGGGAAGTCTCTAACAATGGGATTTCATGAATCACAGGACCCGCTGGGGGTTTGTTGCACTCAAGAGTCCTGGCCAGTAGCCGTTGATCTAAGCATCACGTCAACCTCGTCTTTTCAGTGACTTCGCCAAACTCTGTTCCATCTCGAGTTGGTAGCTACCTCGTCAAACTGTAAACTATCTGCAGCCTCCTGCGGTCACATTAAAGTTGATGTGGTGTGCGGTGCTTCATGGAGGCCATACGTATAAAGGAATTGTCTTCGTTCTTAACTGCAAACCAACCATACTCCAACCTGCAGCAGCGTCCACTCACCCCCGCAACCATGGCCGCATGTTGTCATCACAAAGTTCTGACCGTTGTAGTCTGCACGTGGTATTACTATCTCTGGACTGGTCGGGATCCAGGGTAGGCATATGCCGATCCAGGAACCGGGGAATGAACCTCACCATGTCAACTCTGACAGCTGCCGGTTGACGGGGACAAGTAAACAGTATTTCCATATTAGGCTATGTCGCCGCCCTTGCGTCCATTCATTTCGTATTTCGTGTTGGCTGAACTTCTGAAGAGGATGAAGATGCCTGCTAGTCTTGGGATTATAGACGCGTCAAGTCGTCTCTTGCACCGCAGGTTCTTTTGTTGGTGCACAGCGCCTCGATAGTCCTCATGCATTCGGAACGCATCCATCCCGAATGCTAGTATTCAAGAAGACGCGCGTCCCACGAGGACCGGGTGATGCTTTTGATGCTGTTACTGTACTCGGGGCTCCCAGCGGCCCACCCCAGTACGGAGCACTCGGTTATTACTCCAATCTCAAGGCTGAATGCCGCTAATGGCACGGGCCTGACATGACTTGAGGAGCTGGCCTACTGTGGCGCTACTTGACACAAGCTCTCCGGGAAGCAAACACTTGCGGGCCCTCCCTCAGCAACCATTATGATTCTAGTCCTGACCTATTTCTTATTAGTCAAAGCAGCTCGCATTCGCTTATAGGTACAGTACGTACGCACATTGAATAGCCTACGGAAGCTCTGCTTGAATCTAACGTCGTCGGCTGCTGTCCCTAGCGCTATACTTCGGAGCCGCATGTATTGGAGCATTTCTGAAAGGGTTGAACATTGGCGAAACTCAAATCACCTATGTACTGGTATATCGACCAACAAGGCGCCAAGGCTGAGGCAAGCATAATGCTTGGTAATTCCAGCACACAGTGAGTTTCCGAGTTTCCGCATGCTCCTAACGAGCCACGAGTCAAGCTCTTTGTTGACCGGCATAATAGCATCCCGGTCTATTAAACTCTCCTATAGAGGTAGAATTGCCACATGCGTAAGGTTTCGTAGCCTCGAAAGCTGGCGAATTCGAAAGGGGCCCTAGGATTGAAGACTGAAACTCCTCATGGCCTGATGTTGGCTCCTTCGTGGTACGGCTGAGGAACTTATGTGAGGAGGCCGCGGCGCCGTTGCTGGATCGTCGCACTTGGCAGCACCCCGGCAGCCAGCTCCGGCTCCGTTTCTACGTAGCTCCAGATCCATTGCCGGTCACCCAGTCTGGCGCTAAGGAAAAAAAAAAGAAAAAAAAAGGAGAGTCGTGACAAACTGTGCAAAAAAGCCGTAGATGTCGTCTATGGTTACTACCGGTTCAAATTACTGTAGTTAGTGAGGATGCTTGATGGACCCAGCTACACGTGGTGTGAAGAGCACCAACGGAGGCCAAGTCGCCAGGCGTGCCAGGGTCTCACAAACTATCGGGAGGCCCGGCTTTCCTTTCACGACGGACCGTGTCCCGCGCGGCGAAGCACGTTGGAATATCTTTGTGCCGTAAGGCTGAACCTGACGATAGAAGTACGGCACTGAACCCCGGCAAACTCTGTTACCGTCGGCGTACTACACTACGTTACTGATCGGGGTACTTGGTTCCCCCGCGTCTCCGATACCCCTGTGCAATTCGTACCATTCTACTGGAAGCCCTCCTGCAGGAGTCCACGAGGGCCGGGGTTAACCCCTGCAGTTAGAGTGGAGTCTTGGCGGAGGAAACGCGTCAAGGGATGCTGCCGCTCCTTGCCGCCCGCTAGTGATGGGATGGATACTACACTACGTACGTACATCTGTAGGATGCTTCCAGGTTGTGGTGAGACACGAGACGCCAGTGCAGATGCAAAGCATGACGTTGGCTTGCAAGGACTCGGGGAAGCGAGGGATACGAGATATACGACAACTACCCCGTACCTTGCCGTAGTATTGCATTTGGATGTCAGGAAGTCTTAAGAGAAGGCTTTGTGGTAAGGATCCATCTAACAAAAGACTATCAAGATCTGGAAATTAGATGTGAGAGAGGGGATAATATCAACTTTACTTGAATTGCTGATAGGAAGTTAGTAGCCCTACTGTGATGTATCTCGCAGAATCTACGTGGCGCTGGAGGAAGAGGTTGAATGGTCTCTTCTCTTTCTACGCTGCCCTTCTAGTCTAGTAACATGTACTGCCTGCTCCCCTGATTCTCGACCGTTGATGCCTGTGGGATCACGGCGTTGGACCCAGACCCAAGGTTATAGACGCTCCTGCGCCAAGCACTGATGTCTAGATGTCCAGGACCAAGGCCCTGGAAACAGTCGGTGACAGGAAAAACTGTGGTTACGCATTACTCCACCAACGGAAATACTTCCATATCAGTTCTCTCTAGGTTGTGTTATTGACTTGTTTTCCCCCTGAGGCGATACTGTGCCTTGCAAGTTGCCGCAAATGACTTGCCGGCCGGCGACGAATACGTACCCCAAGTTGAGCCCACCTGAGTGTGACCAAACTAAGATATCTAATGTAGGTAGGTAGTATGTATCCGTACGGAATACCAAGGTAGGAATTCGCCGAAGAGTACGCACGTATGCCTTTCTTGAGCGAGACATATCCATATCTTTAACGGGGATATGTCGGAGATATCCGTATCTGCCAAGATGAATACCGGGCCCAGAACTTGCGTGCTGGAGAATGGAAAAGAGTCTAACGAGCCTTGGGCTGTCTTCAACATTTCCAGACTGTCCTGCCTATGGCTGCTTACTACTTAGTAGAAGGGACTCGCTTTCGCTTTCATGTCCATGCTGTCTGAGCTACCTTAATCAAGGGTTAATGTTCAAGGAACAGACGTTAAAGAGCGCCCGCGCGTGTCCCAGTATCCCCCGCCCGCCGCCACTGCGCTAAGAGCGCTCCTAACAACAAACCACTGAGCGTGCCAATGGGCTGGGCTCCCTTGTGCTACCAACACGGGCTAAGAACGCAGAGCACTTCTGTCAAATGTCGGTCGGGTTCCTCCTATTGGACATCTAGGCCTGGACTTACCGCTCGCTGGCGCCCGCGTAGGAGCGGGGCTGGGCCCGGGGTGGCAGCCCTGGAGCCCGGTGCCAAGGAGCTGCGCTAGAGCGGCTTTGGGGCGTGCCCTGAGAGTGAGAGGCTCTGATCAGCCACGGGAGCCCATTCACTCACTCACTGTGCTGTGATGGATTCTCTGGAAATGGCCAAACGTCCCCAAGCAACCATCCCCGACCATCCTGACACTCCTGGGCTTGATTGCGTGGCCCTGGCCTGTGAGAGAATAGCACATTCAGTCTTGTAGCGCTTGTCTCGCCTGTCCCGCCTGTCCCGCCTCTCGCTGTCTCGCCTTTTGTGCTGTTTTGCTGCCATATTCCTCTTAGTGACGGTTACACAGACCATGCTACTCCGAGTTTGGCAGAGCACGACGTGGGTGACAGTGGAAATAGCAGGCAAAAGTCGCCCAGGGGAATCCACCCGGTGACGATCCATGATCCGTCTTGGTCGTCCTCCTTCTGCTGCTAGGGTCCCCTGGGCTCCGCATTTCGTTCCTCGCCGTCTTGGTGCTTGCCCTGTCCTGCCCTGTCCTGCCCTATCCTGTTCGTCTTGTCTTGGCTTTGCCTCTAGTTGTGGTTCTTGCTGGAAGTCTCCGTGTGATATTTGGAGACTGGCGAGGCCCCATCACGCTTATTAAGCCTTGATCGGTCTGCCCCGTGGATTCGAAGACCCCCAAAGTCTTGAGCTCCATACCTACCTTACCTACGGATATACAAAGGGCTCATCGCCCCCGGAGCCGGGTTTCAACTTATCCATCCCAAGTTCGGCTTTCCTTTTGCGTATTAAGCCATGCATTTGTCTCTGTGACGACGTCTTTTCCTCTTCTTCGACTTGTTCTTTTCCCTCCCTACTTTCAAAACTGCACGTACTGTCCTCTCACAAGACACTTGCTGTCTTCAAGTTCTTACTGTCTTGTCACCGTCTTATTGCTTACTCCGCCTTGACCCCTGACTCCCGTCATCTCGGCCGAGACGAGTCCACTAGAAACGTGTTGGTCGTGGAGCTCTCGTGGGGGAAAACGGTGCTCTGACTAGGTCGAGCAACAAACCTACCTACCTGTCAGCACCTACATAGTAGGTACTATTGAAGTCTTTGAACCCATGGACGAAGACTGGATAAAGGAAGAATCCTCATCGCCTTCACCGGCAAGAATGATGGAAGGAGCGGGCCCAGGCGTGCCCTCCAGGTCCAGGTCGAGAAATCCAACTTCAACAACCCCGGCCTTTTCAGGTTTGGCGACTCAACCGCCTTACCCTCTACATCTCGCCGCCCTCAGCACCTTCAACCTACCTATAGACAACTCATATACAGAAAGCAGCAGTAGCAGCATCTCTCCCGCTTCTAGTACGCCAGTGACTCCTAACACGGGCGCCGGTGCTGCTGACGAAACTGCCGCCTCCAATCGTCCTCCGGCATCTAGTGCTGTTACAGCTTCAAACCCTACAGCATCATCGCCTGTCGGTTCAACAGCTTCGCAATTCAAGCCAAAGCGTGTTCGTTCTAGCAAACCAAAGGTCAAGACAGGATGTACCAACTGCAAGTTTGTCTCCCTCTCCCTTCGTCCCCTCTCATCCCTGGAAGTCCCTCCCACTGCGACACGACCACGTTCAGAATCTTACCTTCGTGACTCTGTAGGCAAAGGCGAATTAAGTGCGACGAAGCCCGCCCAGCTTGCACGCAATGCGTTCGAAGTAACAAGGTCTGCACTGGCTATCCGCCCCCAAGCCGCAGCGCCCGCCCCTTCGAGGAGATCCGAATCGCCCCGAAACCGATGCAGGCCACCGAGACCCAGGCAGCCTCGAGTGCGGGAATCGTCCCTTTCCATAGCGAATTTAATCTGCCACCTCGTCGAGCTCGTCAGAGAACAATCCTGAGGACCGCATCCCCAGGGACCTCATCCCCATCCCCGACCACCTACCAGCCTTCCGTGGCCCTGCGAGTCCAGCCGAGCGAGAGTTCCTACTTCGAAATCTTTCGGTCTCATACGGCTAACGAGCTGTCCGGCTTCTTCGACAACCCTTTCTGGACTTGCCATGTCTTGCAGGAATGCCACACCGAAGACGCCATCAAATGCTCTGTAATTGCTCTGAGTGCCCTGTACCAGAACCTCGAGCAGACAGCCGAGTCAAATTTACATGCTCATCACACCATAAGTACTGATGCGCGTATGGAGGCTGTCAGGGGTCACTGGCAAGTGGCTATCAGGCGTTATTCTGATGCGTGCAACGCCCTAGTCAAGCTGAATAGCCAGGACCAAAGATCCCACAAAATTCTCCTCATGGCCAACGTGTTATTGGCCTGCTTTGACTCCTTCATTGGCGACCATAGACAGGCCATTCACCAGATCCAGACTGGCCTTAGTTTACTCGACAGATTTCACACCCAACAGAGAGATCGACTCTTACCGGCCGCAGAAGACCTTCTTGGGGAGGAACTGGTTACCATCTTTACCCGTTTAGGGATTCAAGCAAAGTCCTACGACATGGCCTTCCATTTCCCCGAGCCCTTCAGTATCCGGCTCAGTTCACAAATACACCCGGAATCCCCCAGTTCGAGCGACCATAGCTCGCCTGCGCACGAGGAGCCCTGGGACATCCCTGACACGTTCACCTCCGTCCTCGAAGCCCGAATAGCCTGCGACACGTTGAACGCGAGAATAATGCGCTATATCGAAGGACTCTTCGCCATGAAAACTGACCTTAAGGGTACACTCCCTCAGTCATGGCGAGACTACGGCCTCCAGTTCAAGAGCCAGATCGAAGCCTGGTGTGATGCTTTTGATAACATATTCCGCTCGCGGCACAGCCCGTCTATCAGTCCCCAGGAGAAGGCTGGTATTGCTGCCCTGAAGATGTTGGCAATCAACGTGCAAATCATATACTTGATGATGTTCAGCGATAAGGAGTCTGACTTTGACGCATTCCTACCCGAGTTCCAGACTACGGTTGACTTGGGCCTCGAGATTGTTAGTGACGAGGAGAGGCGCGCTGCCTCGCGCTACTGTCACAATCCTGAACAATGCCAGCACCAGCAACCCGGGCATTGGAAGAATCACAGCTTCTTCCCGGGCATAGGATTCTCAGCCCCCCATATTAAACCGCGGTTCGCTGCTGACACGGGTGTCGTCGCCCCTCTCTTCGTCGTTGCAACCAAATGTCGTGACCCTGGAACTCGACGCCAGGCCATCCAACTACTCCGCAGCAGCGCCCGTCGTGAGGGCATGTGGGATAGCGAGATGGTGGCGCACATCAGTACTTGGGTCATGAACCTTGAGGAGTCGGAGGCACTCGCTATGGGAGTTGAGTCGTACCCTAGTGATGGCAGCGCGAGGCCTATCCCTCGAACGATACCGGAAGAGAAGCGTGTCGTGATCCGCTCAGTCGACTTTGATCTGCGTGCTCATGTCGCAGAGCTTCAAGTTGGTACTCGAGGTCTCCCACCTGGATTACCGGACCCGAAATTCAGACAGACTCGGCTCACCTGGTGAGTCTTTGAATAAGGTTTTAGCTGGTTGTTATGGTACCCTTCGCTTATTCATAAAATGCTACTGTATACCCCCTGCTGGACATTGAGCATTGGGATTGGGGCATGCTGTAAATATGTACGAATCATGTGGAAGAGATGATATGTAGTATGTTGTACGATGAAAATCAAAAGCGACCACAAGCGGAGCGAGCATGGCTCAGGCAACTGGACACTCGAGTAAAATATCCAGTGTTTATTGTGTCCAACTAATTCCCAGGCCAACCGACGCCTTATCAATGCCAATCATTTCTATCCGGATAACTATCCATATTGTTCAGTAACGTAGTCATAGTGGTGGCAGCTCCTCCCGACATATAGGACACTGAAGCCGGAACCTCATCCAGCCTTCTAGACATGTGCTGTGAAAGATGTGCCTACAGGGCGTGACCATGTACAAGCGACGTGCAAAAACGCCTGCAACTCCTGTATCCTCGTCCTCAGCCGTAAGCACGGGCACTTCAAGGACCTCACGGCAGATGGCGCAGTCGATGCTCCGGGTGGAGCTCCGCTTCTTGCCAGCGTCGTCAATGGAGCGGGCGCGCTCGATACCAGGCGTGTCGTCAGCGACGAGGCCGATGGGAAGACCGCCGGCTTCAAGGCTGTCCTCACGGAGAACGGGATGGTAGTCCCACGCGTCGGGAGTCCACCCCGCGGGGATGCCGAAGCGCGGGCCGACGATGTCTTGCGCGGCAAGAATGAGGAGCTGGATCCAGAGCCACGCGCAGAAGACAAGGAAGGCATGGCGATCGGAGCGAGCGTAGAGAAAGTTGTCTTCCTTGACCCAGAAGTAGGCGACGGGGAGGAGGCGCAAGATGGACTGGCCGAGGACGAAAGGCCAGGCGAGGGCGCGGCGACAGTTGCGGCGGGTGTTGCGGTAAATCTGAGGGATCCAGAGAGAGAGGTATATGAAGATGCATAAATTGAGGAAGAGGGAGCGGAGGCGGGGGTACCACGTTGTGGAGGAGATGGCGAGGAAGATGATGCAGAGAGAGGTGAGAATGAGACGGCCAATGATGCTCTGAAAAGATTGAGGAAGGGATTCTGTACGTTGGGCTGTTGTGGCCCCTGGCACAGGGGTCGCTGATGCCGCGATCTCGGCGTCAATATCCTGGTCGGACGGGACGATGACTGGTTGAGGTGGAGGCGGAGGTCTCGCCGGCTGGCTTGCCGTTACGGGGCCGGGCAGGAGTGGAACCGGGACGGTAGGATTCGGGGTCATGATGGCGGGCGACAAGGCACTATCGGAGTTACTGCTTGAGTTGCTTGACGTCTGATCCCGGTCACGGCGTGGGCGTGCTTCAGGGAGCTGAATCTCGTGGATTTTGGCCAGAAAGCTACCACCAATGGTCATGGATAGGAACGCAGCAAACAAAAGCGCCAATGTCGGTAAGAACGTAGCGGCCGCGGAGGAAACCCACGTCGCAGCGGCCGTGAACGTCATACCGTCGACCATGAGCATTGTGGTAACTGTCCAGAAGCTCACGCGACCCATAGTCGAAGGAGTGCATGACTCGCGCATCTGGTTCTTGAGCAGATTGACCTGTGCGAAGACGACAATCGCAAAGACTAGGATCCATGTCTTGACTTGGTAGACCTGAACCTCCATCTTCATGCCGGTTAAATGCTGAGCCTCACTCGGGCTAAAGTCCGGTGAGCCCTTCGTCTCGAGAAAGAATCCACAGTCCGGAGAGTAGACGACGGCCGACATTTGGAGATTGGGGATCTTGGGGATAGGGGCACCCTCCGGTGACTGCAGCTCTGATTCGATTGCGCCAATGATGGACTCCATGGCGTCCCTGGACGGATCGTTCGAGTCGAGGTTGAAGTGATGTCGACTAGGCGGGTAGACTTGCGCATACATGATGTATTCGCAGTGTGGCGAGGGGTTGGTGGTGTACATGGGATTCTCAAGATCCGACGTCCACGGAACAGTCTGGTCCACGTAGAGGTTTTCTTCCTTTCTCGCAATAGTGCGGGCTATCGACTGGTTCAACAATCTCTGGCTGGACTGAAAGAAGTCCTCGCTCGGGGCCAGGTGCGGTAAGCCGAAGATGCCCTCAAACTTCTCACTCGTGGTTGTCATCAGGACGACGCCCTGGCGCGGCCAATGGACACCCCATAGCTTCATCTCCCAGTCATGCCCCGAGCCAGTCGTGTCCTCAATGTTGGTTGTGCCCTTGACGCCGCGGATAAGACCTCCAGCGACAGGCGTGTTGGTTCGCGGCGGTAGTTGCTCGTACTTGCTGACTGTTTTGTTCCCTTCTAGTCGCAGCATCATCCGTCCAGAGTGGCCAGTGATGTTGCGCGCCCACGAGGCTTTGTCGCCGATCCAGTCCATCCCTGGAGCAATTTTGCTGAGGTTGTAGCTGTCATATCCTCTGGCGATGGAGCCTTTCCTCTTGATCCACTCTCCGTGGACTGTCCCCGACGCATTCAACCAAACCGCCTCGCCTTGACCAGTATCCCAAAGATTCTGCCCTCCGACCGGCGGTATGGCATGTCGGCTGAACTCCAGGCTTCTCTCACGGAACCGCTCCAAGTCTTTCCAGGCGAATTTGTCATCCGCACGAAAACCCGTCAGGTTCAAGTAGGAAGGCTCAATCTTGGAGCCTTGGTCTGGAGCTGGAATGAAGTCGCCCCAGCGCGAAGTATTCAACACATCGAGCGCATCATGGAAGCGCCCGAGTCTCTCCGCTGCTAGGTCGGACAGCGTAAGAGACTGGCTTGAGTAGTCGCCTTCGGGGAAGATGAGCCAGATGATAAATACGATAAAGACCAGCGTTGCGATGGGATGTTGCGCTTGCGGCATGATGACCCGCGGTGGCACGCGACTACCGCTGCAACATGCTAGGTCTCCTGGATTCGTCGACCAAAGGCGGTAATGACTACTGAGCGCTCACGCCAAACTGATGAGGAGCTGGTTAATACCAACGCGTAGCTTCTATGATGTCGCGTGCTCCAAGATGCCGATGTTGATGGTGCCTGAGCTCATGTACCGTTTTCAGTTGCAGAAGCACTGGACAGTTAAAGTGAAGTCAGGGTACGTATCATGACGGAATGTGGCTGTTGAGCGAGGTGCATAGGTTTTAGTGGAGGTTGCTTGGGCGGGCGCTAGGCGGAAGTCGAGAAACGCCGTATCCGCCGGGGCCATTTACCCCAGCGCATTTACAGAAGACACAGTACGAATAGGGGGCATTTCTATCAACAGCTATTGAACAAATAATACCTTACACTCAAGGGGCACGCACACTTGCAACACAAGCAGGCCCCCTCTCTTTTCATCTGTTCTTAAAGACAAAAGCTGTTGACATACCATCTTAATTTTGCTACCCTCGTCCCCCCAGTCGACCCAAGTCCCAAGAACATCATGGCTAGCAACGACCCAAAACCAGAGTCTATTGCGAGCCTCAAGCCAGAGAATGTATGTGCACTGTCGTCTTAACCCTCTCCACCCGCTATTAAGCAGGTTTGACGCACGCGGTGCTATACACAGCCGCACGATCAAAGAGCCCAACGCGCTGGCTGCAGATTGCCCCTGGCCGAGTCCGGACAACGCCACTGACCATCTTTACTCCCTTCTATAGACCTCGGATGATGCTCGTGCCGATGTCACAGCAGCCGTCGAGGAGCTCCTGAACTCGCTGTCCAACAAGTTTGCTGGCGTCTCTTCTGAGATATTTGCCAAGAGTAGGTTCTTTGTTGAGAACATGACCATGGAGACGCTACCTCACGCTGACCTTACATGTAGTGGATGAGATGTCTCGCAGGCTGGACAAGCTCGAAGCAGCCCTCCAAGAAAGTAAAACCAAGGACGGAGGCCCCGCAAAGTCCTCATGAGAACAATGTAGCCAGTTGTAGCTGGTCTGCAAGGCGTTAAGGTTGTCCTTCACAAGGGTTGGTTGGTCGTCACACATTAGAAGGAAGATGTCTCGCTGTTACCGCATTTGGTCATATCATCAAGTAACCCAAGAATCTGCTATATAAAAGTTGATGATTCTGTACCTGCTTTCTCTTGCCATTTGTTCATATCCTTGATCTTTTATAGCTCGTCCTTGACCTCCTCAACCTTCTGCTCGGCCTTCTGGATAAACCTGCGAAGGACGTTGGTCTTCTGCTGAATCTGGTCTCGCTTAGCCGGGGCCAGCCCGCCCTTGGACAAGATGCCATCCAGTCTTGTGAGCTCCTTGGAGACCCAGTCGTCGTTCTGGCTGAGCTTGTCGAACACACGGACGTAATACTCGGCGTACTTCTGCTGAGCAGCATCGGTGAGGCCCTCAACCTCCTTTTTGACCTCAGCGGCAACCTCGGCGAGAGCGGCGCCTCCAGTGATCTTGGCGACGAGGGTATCCAGAGATTCGACAGTACCGGCCACGGCATCCAGGCCGCCCCCAGGGACACGGTGAGTTCCAACACGCTCGTTGATCCACTCAACGAAGTCCTTCTCACTACGGCCACTCTCGTAGGCCACACCTTCCTTGCTGCCCGCGGGGAACCACTTGATTGTGGGGTAGGATTTAACACCCTGCTGCTCGGCGGTAGCCTTACTGTTGGGAGACTCAGCATCAACCTTGGCAATCAAAACGTTCTTGTCATTGGCGAAGTCGGTCGCGACATCCTCCCACGTAGGAGCGAGAGTCTTGCAGTCTGACCGGAATTGACTATTAGCGAAGGCCTGAAAGAAAGTTCAGATAACCTGGAAGAGATACTTACGACCACACCAGGGGGCAGTAAATGCGACCAGGACATTCTTGTCACCGCCAATAGCCTCGGCAAATGAAGCATCGTTCAGGAAGGCAACCTCGCTGGGCATCTCAAGCTTCTTCTTGGGTTTGACGCCAGTCTTCTCAATGATAAAGTCGGTGAGACTCTCGATGTCACGGCCAGAACTGTACTCCTGGGGCTTGTCGCTCTTGCCATCAAAGAACTTGAGAGTAGGGAAGCCCTGGATACCGAATCGCTTTCCGAGCTCACGCTGGGCGTCCGCGTCGACCTTGGCGATCTGGACCTTGTCCTTGGCGTGTTCATAGGAGAAAGCAAGCTCCTCCCAGATGGGGGCGAGCTTCTTGCAGTGGCCGCACCATGGGGCAAAGAACTCGATGAGAGTGGGTTTGCCGGACTTGAGGACGACCTTGTCGAAATTTGAGGGGAGGAGCTCGATAACGGCGGATTTAGCTGCTACCGAGGCGGCGAGGGCGGCGAGCACGAAGCTCTTGATTAAGACCATTGTCGATGATAAGCCTTAGGATAGGCTTTGGTTTTTTTTCTTCTTGAATGAAGAAGGAGGAGGAGTTTTTTATAGAAAGAGAGCAACTAGATCAAAAGCAATCGAAGTATGTGCTTTGCTTCTTGATGGTTACTTGGAAATCAGCCTCTGGAGATGCCAGCTTGCATGGGGAGGAATGAGAATGCCCTTGTAGGTGAACGGCGGTAAGGTAGACTACGTAGTACTGTAAGCGGGACAGCTAAGGTAAGCTTCCCCCACCCTGCCCGGGCGGTCACAGCTCGAGACGCACGTGAAGGAGGACGGGAGGCATGAGGCAGATCACGTGCAAAACGCCCCACTTCTAGACGGACACCTGAGGTGCCCTCGGGCTCGGGGCTGCGGAACCCCAATCGGTGCGGTACGTCTCGTGAAATTCACACAAAATTTCCCGCCATTTCCAACCCTCGCGAAATCAACCATCCCGCAACCTCCAGCTTTCGGACATCCCCCAACACCGCCAACATGTCTCACGAAAGCGTTTGGAACTCGCGCCCCCGAAACTACGGCAAGGGCTCTCGCAGCTGGTACGATCCATCTCTTCCTGCCCGGACGCCCGTCTGATGCGAGGCCAAAAACGACGGCGCCATACTGTCCTTCGACCGAACGAATGAATATTCATGCTGACATTTCGCTCTGTAGCCGCGTCTGCAAGCACAAGGCCGGTCTCATCCGCAAGTACGACCTCAACCTGTGCCGTCAGTGCTTCCGTGAGAAGGCCAAGGACATTGGCTTCAACAAGGTGAGTTTTCGAGCGAACGCAGCCCAGCTCCTCCCGAGGGTGCTTTCGACGATGAGGATATGGGAAGGGACTGACCGATTGTGTCTCTACAGTACCGATAAACGATCATGACACCATGTTTTCTCGGTTAGGGGGGGGGCTGTTGGG
>JAAVUK010000353.1:0-22505 GCA_014899095.1 Fusarium buxicola
CCCCCCCCGCATCATCAGCCTTACCTCCACTCCGCAGTGGAGGTTCGTCAATCTTAATGACGGGAGTGCGGGGAAATTTAGGCGTGCTCAACCAAGAGCCCCAAATCTCGAATGACGGGGTTGCAGTAGGTAGGGACCTTGCTTGTCGGCCAACTCCCCGGCCCCAAGAGTCCCTTCCATATCTACCCTGGTCTCTGGTCACCGTCTGCGTCGTTGGGCCCCAGGCTCTGCCCGTGCAAGGCCAGATGCATTTTGACGGAAAATTTGAATCTGGGCCGAAATCACGATGCATGAAATGATGACGAGCTGCGCTACTTTGGTTGGGCGGCCCGGGGAGGGGACAAGTAGAAATAACTAAAGGCATCACTGCTACAACATCATGGATCTGTGCTCCGTATCCAGATGACCAACTGACGCCCGTGGCGGTGGTGATGTGGCAGGGCATGGGCATGGGCATGGACCTCCTCTGGGTGCGTGCGTGAGGCAATTGTCGATGAAATCCTTCATCTGAACCTGGAACAGCCTTGGGCCAGCTTGACAGAAGCTTCGCCGTCAATCCAATACCAACGCAGTCACTTGCGTCAACCGCACACCATCCCGGCCCTTGGTGGCTTCAACGCGCCCGCTCAACTGCCAATGCTAAGCAGCTGTCGCCTCATGCCAGTATCACGACTCAACCAAGCGAGAGAATTACAATCAGTACCCAGGCAGGACGACCGGTGTGAGAAGCGAGGATCGCAATTCAGAACTGGACCTCCGCGACATGCGCGCGTTCAGATCAGCTCTGATCCGGCGTGTGGGCATCCAATACATCTACGGTGTACGAACTGCAGTGCAGGCAGGTCTGAGGTGTGAGGCTGCAAGTCTCAGACACGTACAGTAATGGAAGGCTTCTAGAATAAAGAGATAACAGGGGGGTTTCTAGAATACGTAATGGAATTCTTCTAGAAGGACGCACAAGTGTTGATCAATGGTTCTTATCATGCTGGGGGGTGGCACAGCCGAATGCACCCTCCACTCAGAACCCCAGCTTCTTTTCGTGGCTGCAGACCAGCCAGCGGGCCTTAGCAGCCCCGCTGGACCTGTGAATTCAGCGCCGCCCATCACAGGGGTCAAGCCAAAACAGCCCGTCATCTGTCCCAACGAGAGGCCCTCAATTTACGCGTCACTTTATGCGTCGTCACTTTACACTCGTGCAGGGCGACGGGCGTTACCACAGAGGCCCGGATTCGCGTCGCACCGCTTCTGGACATCTATTGGCTCAGAGGCCATTCGTGGAGGCCAATGGATGTTGCTGTAATTACAGGAGCTCACCATCCAGACTTCACCCCAGCGACCAGTCGTTCTCTTCATTGTCAGCGTGCCATTCGTTTTTAAACGTAGCAACTTCTTTGACTACTCGGTCCAACGTTTGAATCGTGAAGCGCTTCCTCTGCCGTGACGCCATGGTACGTCAATGTCCCTGGCGCTCATCGGTAACCTTGCCCACTACCAGGCTTCTTGTGCCATCCCATTTGTGACATCTACGGCCTTGCAGATCTACCCCCCAAGCTATCTGTAGCTATAGCCTGCAGCCTTGTCTCATCGACCTTTGGCAACTCATACTCGCCCTTCTCGGTTGGTGGAGGCAGGAATCCGACTGCAACCAGATACGCCAAGTACATACCAAGAACATGCATATCAACAGCGCTCGGAGAAGACTTTGCATCCTGTTTCCCGTTTCCCTCATCATATGACCTGAGTGCTGCTGCCGCATTGCTATCATCCAGCTCGGGAGCAATGGTGTCCGCGGGCAAGTTTCCCACCACGTGGTGAAACAGTGGGAGCAGAGCGTGTTCCTGCTTGCTATCATCACTTACGTACTCGATGACCTTGGTGCACCACTCTTGGTACGGCACCATCGGCACGAGATATCCATACAGCGCAAGGGTACCCATCCACTCATTCAGCGTCAAACGCGGATGACTGGTAACCTGAGCCACGCCCAGTGATTGCCCAGTAGTAGCAGGGAGATGGAACGCTGCGGCGATGACGATGCGGCTGATTTGCGTAACAGGGACTGCATTGACCGTGTTTGCAATGTCAGGACGCGCTCCTACCTGCAAGCAGCCTTTCCATAGCCGGACTAGAAAGTCGTCCATGACAGAAATGCCAGAAGCCGGGTCTCCCGTGATGTACCCGGGCCGTACAATGGCTCCCGTAAGGCCCCTCCGTCCGGCTTCACGCACGACAAACTCGCTCGCCCACTTGGACTGGCCATAGCCTGTGCCAAGGCCCTTGCGGCTGCCTTCCAGGTCATCCGTCTCCGGCACACCAGTTTCGACATCTTGTGAGAGCTGCACGTAATGGTCATTATCTAGCGTCGACGTTGAGCTGACGAACGCCAATCGCTTGGGTTTCCCCGTCGCGCAAAGTCGGATGCAGTCCAGTGTGCTCAGCACATTGGCCGCCCGCAGGCTGGAATACGGCAGCATCCAGTTGACCTGGGCGCCGTTATGGATGACCAGGTCTACCACATTGGAGAGATGATCCCATGTCTTCTTGAGCAATCCGAGGTGTGGCTTGGATATGTCTCCCACGACAACTTCAAGTCTGTTCGTACTTGTCCAAGTTGAGGACCACAAGCCATAGGCCTTTGTTGCCGCCTCGACTCGTGCGAGGCCTGCCGCTGCATCCTTCGCTCGAACGTGCGCAATTACATGCGCTCCCGTAGGGCCTTCGAGGAGCTCGTGTAGGACATAGGAGCCGAGGAAGCCTGTCGCACCAGTCAAAAGCACGGTCGGCCGAGTCTCTGCGTAATCCTGATCTCCGGGTGCTTGCGGAATGGACTCGGGAAGCTGAGACACTAGATCCCTCGCATCCGCGGCGTATGCCTCATCTTCCATGGTCCCATCTCCAGGGAGAGGCATCGCGTCTAGTCGCAGACCAATAGGATCCTGGGCTCTATCAATCTCTGCGGCGAGGGCTTCTAGAGTCTGTGACCGGAATATAACATTCACTGGCACATCAATATCCTTCCATTCGTTTTTGAGGCGGAAAAACATCTGTTGTGCAAGGATAGAGTGGCCACCTTCATCAAAGAAGTTGGAATCCGGCACAAGCATTCGTGCGGAGCGGTTAGGGAGAACCGATGCCCATATCTTGGCCAGTCGAGCTTGAGTGTCGGTCATATTGGCAACCACGGACGAAGCTCTCCTCTTGGCGACTTGAAGAAGATCCGCCGCGTCGGGGAAGGGGAGCGAGGGTTTATCAATCTTGCCGTTCGGATCTTAACATAGGTTAGCAGCCTGGAGACGATTCTTTTCTTTCTTCATCTCGCCAGGGATAACTTACTCAAGGGCATCCGAGCCAGAGGAATAAACATGCTGGGAACGGCGTACTTGGGAACCTTGGCCGCCAGGAACTTTTTGCAGTCGTCAGACAGCAGCTTAAACCGTCTGAGCATTCCGGCCATCGACTCGTAGGCTATTTCCTGCTCGATAGCTTCCCCATCGTCCTGGGGTTGAAGGTTTTGGAACCACCGCTTTGTCTCTGGGACGAAGTATGTAACGAGCGTTTGCTCCTCGTCCTTGTCTCTCCGAACTACCGTGACGTTTTCGCGTACAAAGGGGTGCTGTGATAGATTGATGTCGATTTCGCCCAGCTCGATCCGGAAGCCTCGGATCTTGACTTGAGAATCAATCCGGCCTGTGCACTCAACGCTTCCGTCGGCACGGACTCGCCCAAGATCACCGGTTCGATATAGGCGATCTCGTGGTCCCTTGTAATAAGGAACATGCTGGTGTTCGTGCTGCGCCCACTTGGTAGGGTCAACAAACCAGCTGGGAACGAACTTGGACCGGTTTAGTTCTGCCGTCCTCTCGTCGTCGCCAAGGTATCCCTCGGCCAAACCTCCCGCCCTAATCCACAGCTCCCCTTGCTCACCCTCTTCGCACAGTCTGTTTCTGTTCTCACGGTCAACAACCAAGAGCTGAACATCCATCATGCCTTGGCCAACCGGAATGATATCTGGCAAGGAATCGAGAAACTCCGGATCCTGAGCTTTGCTTGGGACCTCGAAAAAGGACACTGCGCGTTGCGACTCAGTTGATCCAAAGAGGTTCTCCACGGTAGCATTGGGTGCGAGGTCGCGCAGCTTCCTGCAGTCTTTTTTGGTCAGGAGATCGCCGACAAAGAAGGCACTCCGAAGAGAAGGGAACTGGGTTGTGGCACCGCCAACAAGGATCTGGCCCATGGCAGGAGTCAAATGGGTCACGGTGACCTTGTGCTCATTCATCCACTCGGCCAGCAGCCCGTAGGTGATGACGTCGGCTGGAGGAACGACTATCATGGCACCCAGAAAGAGCGGCGTGAAAATGTCTCTCTTTGTATGCAGATATTAGACCTTGACCATCACCAACGCCAAGGAGTATGGAGGGGAGTCCAACTTACTTGAATCGGATCATGGGCAATGCCGGACAGCATGGTGAACCTGTCCCGCTCCGAAAGACCAAACCTGTCTGCCATCCAAGGGAAGTAGTAGGTGAGTGAAAAATGGCGCCCTTGAACACCCTTTGGCCTACCCTCAGATCCGCTCGTATAGCTCAGTGTGGGAATAGAATCGGGGCCGACAACGACTTGGGGATCTTGCTCCCTGCAGGACGCCTGAGCTGCTAGACACTCCTTACCGTCGATATGGCCCCCGCTCAGCTCACCACTGTCGGAAAGGTGCAACGCTGGAACGACGGACTTGAGGTCCAGGTCGTTCGTGATGAAGTCGGTAACGATGCCGGGCGGCTTGCCAAACTCGTCAATGGCTCTCTGGATGTAGACAATAAATCTGGGTCTCGCAACATCCAAGATAACCTTCTGGCGCTCTGGAGGGTACTGCGGGTCAAGCACACTAACGGTTGCGCCAGCCTTGAGAGCGCCCATATAAGCAACGACGAGGTCAGCGCTGTGTCCTTGTCAGTGACGGTGGGATGGCTGTAGAGTGAGTAGAGCAAGAACCGACCCTCGATAGGCATATATCATGACAACATCGCCCACATTGCAGCCGTGAGCTATGAAATGATGCGCCAACTGGTTAGAGCTCTCGTTGATCTGGCGATACGTGAAGGTACGTTGAGCGGTTCGTGAGCTCCTGGTTTCAATGACACATGTCCTGTCGGGCACCCGCTTCGCATTGGATGCGAATATCTCGTGAATGGCTAGACAACACGTGAGCAATGGTGCATGATGGAGAGAAGCGGCAAAATTGGGTGGTGCCATGGCCACATAATACAATACCTCCACGATAGTCGCCCCAGTGTAGGTCGCTTGTTGGGTCAGGGAGCAGGGAGCTCCGGGTGATAGGCGACATTTTGGAAAAGGCAAGTCAAATCCAATCCGAGAAGCTCTCTTCTTCTGGTATCCCTGACATCAATGTGTCTGGAGAAGTAGGATTTTCTCACGTCGGGGTTCGTTTGCGTGCGGTGTGGGAGGGGTATTGGTTTAGTACTAGAGATGGCTTAGGTAATTGGTGGTTAGAGTCATAGCTCCGATATCGGTAAAGCTGTCTGTGCAACTACGTAGCACTACCTGTATAGGTAGATCTGGAGGATTAACTTTGCGCCTACGGATAGCCCCGCATCCTCCAAGAATTGTGATGTTTCATATGAAGATTTTTCAACCCCGCTGCCATTCCCTGCCATTCCCTGCCGTTCCCCGCCATTTCCTGCACCACCCTAGTTCCGAAATCGTGCGCTATCATATCATGGGGGCGCACGGACAGCCAGGGGAGACATCCGCAACAACCACGGCGTGGAACTCGAAGGCGGGAAGCTTTTGCAATTTCAAGGAATGTGGCCGGTCGTCCTTCCGTGAAACAGGCAAATGTTTTGAGCATCTTTTCGACTGACAACTTCAAAATCGCATCCACATGGCCTACCGTGAGAAAGCTATAAAAAAACACAAAGTCTATTCGAGCGATTTTGGAGATTACGATGCGCAACCAGTACGATATATCGCGCTACAGTATAGTTATTTTAGACAGGACTCTTATATCAGGGCGTTAGTTAACCTCAGTTTTATTGCCTGCAGCTTATAAATGTAATACTAGTTTAAATAATACCAACAACCATTACTACTAGCTGAACAACTCTTGTAAGAAATTAATGTTTCTAGGGTTGTAATAGCTAGGTAAGTGGAAGGAGACGGATTAAACGTGGTAAAAGGTCATTTCCTAGTATGCCGTAGCAATAAACTACAAACTGGCTAAGAGGGCGTACCGACAACAACAACAACAACAACAACAACAAAACTACCAAGGACAGCAACGCCACAATCAGTGGATATCGGATTTTTCTATCGTAGGGTAACCAGAAGGTTGAATGGTCACATGTGCCTTGGCTTTGGGCCGTTTCATACAGGCAGCAGAGTGAGTCGACTGGCAACAAAAGTTCCCTTTTTGCAGAGCTGTGAAGATTCTCTGACCTATCAATACCCCGGCCTCACAAGTCACGCCTGAGCTGAACAGAGGTTGGGACGACGCAAAGAGGGGCCGTGAATACTCAAAGACACACAACTGTGTCGAAATTAATATTTTAATTTTCCAAAAGGCTTTTCACGACTTCCAATGGCCAGCCTCGACCCAGTCCCGGAAAACACCATCCGTCTACTGACGCTATTGCCTGGCCAAGATGGCGAACCTTTGCGCTGCGGGATAAAAGCTGTTGGCTTGGATGAGAAAGCTACATACGAGGTGCTGTCGTATGCCTGGGGGCCGGAGGCATCAGGATGCCACACCGTCGATGTTGCCGGCCAAACGGTCAATGTTACGGCCAACCTCTTCGCCGCTCTCAACAGAGTGCGAAATGCGGAGACGACACGGACGTTATGGATCGACCAGATATGTATCGATCAATGGAACCTCGAAGAGAAAGAACAGCAAGTGGGCATGATGCGATCCATCTATCGGAACTGCTCTCAATGCTTGATCTGGCTCGGCGACATCCGCCAAGATCAAGAAAGCTTCACTCTGCAAGATGCCACGGCTTTACTCGACTTTTTCAGATTACACGCAGCGTCGAGAACAGATGAAGAACGGTTCTCGCAGGCGACGTCAGCTTACGCAAGGCCCACGTCTTGTGAGGGGGCTCTCAACGCGCTCAACTCGATCAGACCTCGTGGCAATCCATGGTGGCACCGTACCTGGACTATTCAAGAAGCAATACTGCCGCCAAAGGCCACCGTTCAATGGGGTCCACTGACAATTTCTTGGACTGATTTTACCGGCGCCGCAACGGCCTTCAATGAAGGGAAGGCTTACGTTCCTGGGTGCCAAGATCTCGATGATATGGTTAGGGCTATCTATCGAAACCTTGACCGTTTAATTACCGGTATTTTGAGCGTGAACATCTCAAAGGATGAGGTAGAGCACCCATTGATCACCTTACGAAGATGGCGAAATCGCTACGCAACAGTTCCGCATGACAAGATCTACGGCTTGATGGGACTTTTGACTGGCACGCCGTTCCCCAGTGTTCCGACTTGTGATTATACCCTGTCGGTGTCTGAACTGTATTTAAGAGTGTCATTAGACATGATCAGGCTCACCGAAGGCCTGGAGCCACTCATAGGCATGAGAGGAGATCCTCGTGTGACGCCCAACCTGCCGTCCTGGGTGTTCGACATGACTATTCTGGATGAGTCGTATACGCCTAACTGGTTCAGGTTCTTTGACAGGTACAGGTGGTTCTCTGCTTCTGGAGATAATCCCCTGAAGCTGAGCGTTTCAGACGATGAACGTGTTCTCACTCTAGAAGGAGTCTATCTCGACAGGATTGAGCACGTGTCCAATGCCATCACGGACGCCAGCCAAGAACTGACAGAAACCGATGTCAATGGCACACTGGGCGCCTGGGAGAGGTTTCTTGACCATGTTGTCAAAGCAAAAGGCTTTGGAAGCTCCCCAACTGGCCTTTCTTGGGAAGAGGTCTTTTGTAGAACGGTACTCGGAGACTTGATTTTCGAAGAGTTTCCCACAAGGAGGGTAACCGACGAGGATTGCGAGATGCTCAGGCAGTTTCGAAAAGATCTTGAGTGGAATGAGACGTGGGAATCGGTGAAACAGATGCTGTTACACCAAGCGTTCTTTATCACGAAGCTTGGGTATATTGGTATTGGGTCCCCCACAATTCGATCTGGAGATAGTGTTTGGGTATTGTTTGGTGGTAACACGCCTTTTGTTCTTGGTGCAGCTGGCGATGAAGAGCTCGCATCAATGAATGGAGCTGGTGGGCTCCGGAAACTCTTTGTGGGAGAAGCCTATGTCCATGGTTTCATGGACGGGGAAGCCTTGGCAACAAACGAGAGACCGGTCCGCAGGGTTTCCCTTGTATAGGCAGAACTCGTATTGTTGATGTTCAAGCAAACTTCGGTATTGGCATATTCTCAAATTGAGTGCTGTAGAGGTTGACTGTTGAGAAGAGACTATGAGCATGGGATAAGTGTAAGTATGTACTCTATCCAAATAGTTATCGGATGGGCGCCCACTGACTGCAATGCAGGGTTCGCATAGTTGTCACATAATAGTTTAATTGTATTCTAAGTTTGAGCTACAATGTACGTTACTGCTGAAAAAGTGCCTCCGTTGTGTAAGTATATGGGCACTCCCAATATAGCACTCCAAGTGTGAGGACCAAGAACTTGCCCGTTATTTAGAAGTAGCTGTGTGATAGACATGCCCCCCCTCGAAATGGCGATATGGAGAGGCAAAAGACCCCCGTAACCATTTGATCGGCTTCTTAACAGACCAGTCCTATTCATTATCATGTGCTCGTGAGTGGCTTCTTCTCGCGTCTTGGTGTATGGGATCAAGGAGCCAAGCCCTGTTGTATCATGACATAATCATCTTTGAACATTTCTGAGGGAAAGGATGCACGACCTGTAAAGTCGAGAAATCCATGGCATGACATGTGACAAGGAGAGGCTGTGTATATCCTCATATAATGTAATAACTTGTGTGGGGTTTGGCGAGGTTGGTGCGGAATTATGTGTCCAGTCTGTTGGTTGTTGATCAAACATATTCGACGTTGGTTTGATTGATTGATTTTCCCACCAAGCCTGGGAACAAGTGTATACAAGCAAGGATTCTTTGGAGGAGTTACCAGCAACCTTTATGAGAATGAATCGATGTCGACAATTTCAGTAGGTAACTATTTGGACGCAGACAAGAGCTGGCAGTCTGAGGTTGACCTGTTAAGCCATTAGTAGATATAGTTTCGTTTGTCTCCGTTATGCACATTCTGACTGTGACGTACAAGAGTGAGAATACTTTTAAGAAGCCATAGTTTCTAAACCGACCGTGCCTGAAATCTATAAACCTCACATGGGCTTTCTAAAGTTGAAGTCACGAGTTCATCTCAAGATGACAGTCTTTCTTATAGCCCTACAATAGAAGACGTTACATAAGAATACTGGAGTTTATGCTCTAGATCGGCATCTATTTCTGAAATTCCATACAAGCTATAAATAATACATTCAAACACATATTCTTCTGTTGAATCATCAATCGTCTGTTTCTGTTCGTCAGGCCCTTGGGCTCCTCTGGAAATGGCACTATAGTGCCCCTGTCGTAAGCAAAGAGAGTCACTGTTTGCCTCTCAAATATGCGGGTGATCTGGATGAGCAGTCCGCATATGTCGGTCAAAGTTGTCCTTCCGACTGTAAACATGGCCAGACATGGCCTTGCGACAGCCCTCTACTTTGCATTGATAGCCATCACCCTTACGATGTGTACGCATGTGCCTTGTCAGATCTTTCTGTGTGGCAAAAGCTTTGTCACAGCCGGAGAAGAGGCAGGAGTAAAATTTGATGTGATATTTCTGGTGCTTCCTGGATGTATTGTCAGTCTCGAGGATGCCAGAGGGGGGGGAAACTTGAGCTTACGCAAGGTCAGACGGCCGTCGAAATGCTTTGCCACACTGGCACAGATTCCGGTCGTTGCTTTCTGCTGTGCTCGCCCAGCCGAAGGGTTCTTCCTGGGGGTTTTGGGGACTAGAAGTGGCAACTGAGGAGGAGGATGGGCCGCCACCAACGCCGTATTCTTGAGGGGTCCACATGTGCTGGTGATCGTCTGTTTGTTGAACCTCGCTGTAGTCTCCAAGTCGGTATGGAAATTGAGAGCTGTGGTGTGATTGGCTGGCGTAGAGGTTGCTGAAGGCGTGGTAGCGAGGATCCGACGGACTCGGTTGAGGTTCCTGGTAGTACGCAGGTGAGTTCGAGTTCGGCCACGATTGATAGCGAGAGTCTGAGGCTGGGTGGCGAAATTGATCCGCAGATAGCTCGCTAATCTGGTTGTAAGTGCTCATCTCGGAGAAAAAGATGGTTGTGGATGGTGGTAATGTGTGTCGATCGATGCGAGCTCGGTATCCATAAGAGGGTAGGCGAAAGCAATTAAATCGCCATCTAGGCTGTTCTAGTGATGCCCAGCCATTGTGCCTTGCGCATGATCCGCCTTGATTCCAGCATTGGGCCTCGAGGGGAAACTATGTCTCGCGAGACAACTCGCACAGAGCAGCAGCCTCCCGTAGGGCTCTGGATCTAAGCAAGCCAACGTAGACCTGACCGTGGTGGACTGGAGGGAACCTAACCTAAAGCTGGCCGGGGCGGCCCGACAGTAACACGTCAAGCAAGGTCAAGCAAGCATCAAGCATCGGGGCCCAGCCAGTCGACCTAAAGGGCCCGGCCAGTCGACCTAAAAAGCGGCCCGCATATGACCTGCTTATGGGAGAGATACTAGTCCAAAAGAAACAACAGGGCTTCTCAAGGGCCCTCAAGGGCCCACGTAAGAGGTGAGGTGCTGTAAGACCGGGGCGGCTGGCTGCAAGTGATTGATTGAGCTGAATGGAATGGTGCCCAACTGCACTGCGACACGTCGTTTTCTCCCAAGGGCCAATAACACGCCAAACCCGACCGTCACTTCCACCCAATTATAAAGTAAGCCTCGCTTGCTCGTCTGGCAGATCTCTGTGCTTGCTGACCGAGGGCCTGCGTCAACGTGGAGTTTCAGCTCACGCATGATCTCATCGACTGCCACGGCTGGGCAGCGACGTCGACAGGTAGGGGTTGGGAGACAGCCCTATATGCAATAGCCCTTCCACTGGGCTCCTACTGATACACGTGGACGATTTTATTACTTGGTAACCTTGAGAGCACCTGTTTGGCACTAAGTCGTCAAGGACTTCGAGCCCACCCTTGATCGAATACGAGCCTCAGTGACGAGTCCTGAAACTTAGTCCAGAAAGTAAGACGTTATAGCCATCACTTGACTTTACATGTATTCCAAGAGACATATGACAGCGACAGAGGACAGCTAGTCAGATATTCATCACATTTGAAACCAAGTCAATGAGTTGTCACGGATGTCTCTTTTCGCCCGGTTGCATAGGAGCATCTCTGGCCGGGAGGAGTTGCTTTTTTCCGACAAGGATAGATTTAAGATAGTAGGAGGAACTTTCCAGAGTGTTTCTAGGTTGCGGCGCCACTATGTAACCGTTCTATTAGACAAGGAATCCACATGAGGTTTCTAGGCATAGTTGGGAGCGCGACTAATTTGACACTAAAAGTTAACGTCTCTAAGAAAAACATACAACATGCGACCGCAGCGCATGTGATAGAAGGTCTGACAGTCAGAAAGAGCGCCCTAGAGTGGCTCTTGAAACAATTTATGGCGATTTCTGTGCTTCGTAAGTCGCCGAGAGTTGTCGAGACTTGAACTACACTTGCACTTGTCTCGAGTAACACAAGTATAGCCGAGGGACATACACTGTCACTGCCTACCTGGAGAGTGGCTTCTCATTCGTTGTTCATAGCTCTAGGCTATTATAAACATCCATGTTTTTGGCATACTCAACACTCTGTTATTGACTGACAGAATCAGAAAATTATCCGCCAGCAATATCTCCTTACTCAAACACTCTCTAATGAAGAAGTCTTAGGCAATACCACCGGTGGTATTGGGAGGTTCTTTTAAGTAGACTACAGTAAGGGAAAAAAATGTTTCGAGGTCTCCCGTCGCTCAAGAACGTACTACGTTCAAGATGGAGAGGGCTCACGGAACTGTCGGCCTGCGTATCCCAGCGCAGTACAGTGCGTAACACTCTCACACCGTATGACGATCCCGCCAAAATGTCCGAGAGCTTTGAGCTCTAGGACAACCCAACTCCAACATCATCATCAAAATGGCGGCTTTCCTGCGCGGCAAACAGACGGGAATACAAAATGACTTGTCGGCGACCATCAGACCCGAGCTCTTCATGCCTGATGATCAGGCTCGTTACGGCATCAATTCGCAAATCAGGTACGTATACCATACCCCAATTGTGACCCCATTCCCGCCTGACCCCGCCAATTCCGCATCCCATGCCCCGTTTCTGACCCTTTCTTCTTTGTCGCAGCTGCAACGCATACGATCCCGTCCAGTCACTCCTAGCCATCGGAACGAGCGAAAGCAAGTTTGGTCCCGGAAAGATCTACGTTTTTGGACAGCGACGCGTGCACAAGATCATCGAGCCTCCCCGGCGCACATCCTTCCACATCCTCCAGTTCAGCGCCAACCGCCTTGTTAGCATCGACGCCAAGAATGAACTGGGAGTATGGGATCTCGACACAGGCGAGCGAATCGCTGCAATAGCTGTGGCGGGCCAGGTCGTCTCGCTGGTGACTGATCCTATGCTGGACTGGGCCTTCATCGGCTTGCTGAATGGCGATGTAATGGCCTTCGATCTTGACAGAGGTGGCCTGGCTCGTTCCTTTCGGCTACCCAATTTCTGGAAGGAAAAGGACCCTAGCGCGAAGGCTGCTAACCTTGTATCCATGTCACTTCACCCTAGAGATGTCGGAAAGCTTCTTTTGGCATACACCAACGGAGCTATCGTCTACTCCTTCAAGCAAAACCAGGTCGTCCAAACTTACGAATATGTTCTTCCCGCGGGAGCTCCCGGCGGCAACGGCGCAGCCGCCGATACGGTCCGAAAGCCGCGAGTCACGCATGCTCTATGGCATCCGTCGGGGACCTTTATTCTGACTGCCCATGAGGACGGCAGCTTGGTGTTCTGGGATACCAAGGCGGAGAAAATCATCATGGCAAGGACACTGACAGAAATGGACGTTAATCAGCCCGCTCCCGGAGCGCCTGCTCCCGTCTTACCGGACCCAATTATCAAGATTGCCTGGTGCTGCAAGGAAAACTGCGACGACAGTGGGCTATTGATTGCTGGCGGACAGAGTCTGGATGCGTCGCCCAAGGGCTTGACTTTCATCGATCTGGGACAAACGCCGGTTTATGCGACTTCCACATGGCAAATCTTGGGAAATTATTGCCGTGGAAAGCGGCAAACTTCTCTCCCTCTTCCTTCTGGCGCCCAAGCCATCGATTTCCTTCTTATGCCTCGCCTCTCTCCTCATTTCGCTGGTGCACAGGATCCTGTTGCCGTATTAACTCTCCTCTCGTCTGGTGAACTCATCACTATGACCTTTCCTTCCGGATACCCGATCAGTCCTACCAATCAACTTCATCCCTCCGTCTCATTTGTTCACCCTTTCGTTACAAAGGTCAATGTTTCAAGCCTTGAAAGGCCTCGGTGGCTCTCGATGTTTGAGAAACGCAACCAGGGAGAGCCACTTCTCAAGGGAGGAGCTGAAGCCCCTCGGCCTCGAAAGAGATTCGAAGAGCGAACCATTATTCAAGCTGCACATGCCGATAGCACAATACGAATATGGGACTCTGGCCATGCCGATGAAATTGAGAACGGAACTCAACTTCAAGTGGACGTCGCCCGAGCACTGGACCGATACGACGATGTCGAGATTACATGCATGAATATGGCAACCCACACTGGAGAGTTTGTAGTAGGAACAAGGACAGGTGAAGCTATCATTTATCGCTGGGGTCAGAATCGCTTCTTTGGCAAAGACGGGCCTCAGCATCTTGACCCAAACCCTAAGGGCCTGACGGATATCAGCTCAAGGGCGGAGCCAGGCCTCAAGGAAGGACTTCAGCCAGCCATTTTGTACGAGATGATGATGGGTCCCGTTACGGCTGTACAGGTGTCCAACGTCGGCTTCGTGGCCGTGGGCTCCGAACTCGGATTCTTGACATTGATTGACCTCCGGGGGCCTTCCATCATCTTCCAAGCCCCTATGACGGATTTTGCCAAGCGAGACAAGCGATCTTCGTTTTTGAAGAGCCATCATTCTGCCCCCGAGCCACAGAAGGAGTGGCCAGTCGTGATTGAGTTCGGTGTCATGACTCTAGACGAGGACAAGTACTCAAGCATATGCTGTTTCATCGGGACGAACTTGGGCAAAGTTATTACCTTCAAGCTGCTGCCGGGCGAGAACGGCTCCTATTCCGTACAGCTTGCGGGCGTTGTTTCATTCGATGACAAGATCATTTCGCTAAGCCCCATAGAGGCTGAGACTGGCAAGCCTGCCCTTGCCACGGGGCAGATAGTGGCAGGTCTTAGAGAAGGACGCCAAGTAAACGGCATAGTTGTCGCTGGTGCGTCTCCATTTTCCGTTGGTTTGCGATTGGCAACTGACAGTTTCTTACAGTGACACAAACCGAAATTCGAATATTCAGACCAGCCAATTCAAAGGGTGCGTCAAAGGAGTTTGACAGCATTCTCTGCGATGCTGCTAGCGTGGCAGAACTCGAGCTGCACGGCTTTGCCGTCGTGGGCGTATTTGGAGACAGAACCGCTCGGGCTTTCTCGATCCCTGGCCTCAGAGATCTTGGGAAGGCCGATCTTCCAATGATAGACGTCAGTCGGAGTACGGCCTCGATCGTGACACAGACGGGCGATGTCTTCGCGTGGTCAGGGCCAAGCGAGCTTGCCGTGATACATGTATGGGGAACAGGCAAAGGTCCCCAACAATCGCCGGACACCCTGATTAACCCAAAGCTCGAATGTCCTCCTCGTCCAACCATCTCGAATCTCCAGTGGATCTCTGGAAGCCAATATATCTCCCCTACGGATCTGGATCTACTTGTCGGTGGCCCAGACCGGCCACCCAGCAAACGGATGATGGCCGCAGCTGCAGCTGAGCAGCGTGCTGCCAGAACCGGAGAGCCCGCTGCGTCGGGCTCAAATAGCCAGGAAGGCTGGGGAGACTATTTGACAAGGCAGTTGAACGAACGGACAGAGAAGCTGAACATGATGGGGGACAATATGGAGAATCTCCAGGAGCAGAGCGCGGGGTGGGCAGATGACGTGAACAAGTTCATCAACAAGCAGAAGAGGAACGTGGTGATGGGAGGAATCAAGAGCAAGTTTTTCTAGTCTGGCGTTGAGGATGGGTTGACTTGCTAGAGATCTTTTGGTGTCTTCAAGTTGTGTCGAGTGATTCTTGCAGTTAAATACCAGGTGGATTCTATTATTAATTTCTTTTTCAATAAATGCGAGAGCACTTGCTCTTGACAAGTTGATATCACGAGGAAAGTCGTAGCATGCAGACACAAGTTCAGAATTGATGACCGGGGTTTTATTCAGTAGATACTACTATACCTATTTGCACTCGCAACTCTGCTCTCACTAGAGAGCAGACGTGCCCCTAAGGACCCAAAAACGAGTCCAGACCACTTGACTAGACTCGCGTGAATTTAGACAGGGGAGGAGATATCGATACTTACCTTTACCATGATCTTCACGTCCAGCGTGAGCTGACTCTTCGGCGAGTCCTGTCCTCCACCTTATCCACTCAAGCAACGCGCGGCAGACTGTCGAGACTCATACGAGGAAGTAGAGCCTCTCGAGTCTAGGAGTCTAGAGACATCCGAGGACGCTGTGGCTCGAGGTCTGAAGGCAAACCCTCTGGGTAGTAGTATTCAGCAGCCTCTCCACATTGGGTCCATGTCATTCTCCGGGGCGGGGAGGGTCGACTGCTCTGCTGAGATGACCCAGAATCTTCGGCTGTCTGTGGTTCAAACAAGGGCCAGACATGGGAGTGCAGAGCCAAATTCTCAGCTTCCAGACGACGGTTCTCGCTGTGCAGATAAGCGTTGTCGCTTTGCAAGGAGGACTTTTCGTTTTCCAGGCGGCTGTTCGCCTTGTTAGCGATTTTAGTCTGCTTCTCCTGTTCTCTTCGAAGACCGCCTTCTTCAAGCCAGGCTTGAGCGTGATAGCGGAGCATTCCCTCCCACTGCTCGGGTGTATAGTTGGCACGCTTGACGGGAGCCAGATATTCCCGAATCATCTTGCGAAGTCTGCGGTTAATAACCGCAAGGGCAAAAGTGATGGCGACGAACGCCGCTGTAGTGGCTGACAAACCAAGGACGGCATTGAACCACTTCTCATCGTCCGAGGCACGAGGGTGAAGGTGGGACATGTCGAATAGGAGATTTGATGAAATGCAGAGGATGTTTCGTTTCGATCGATGATTCCGGTTGGCTCAGCACCTAAGACACAGTAAGTTAGCTGGAATGGTCAATCGAAAGGGTTGATCGAAGTCGGAGTGGTGTCTCGGATGATGAGAGTTAATGGTCTCAACTGGAACTCACACGGCAGCCGACAGCCTTTTTAAAGGGAGAACCGGCGATGGATGCTCTCATGCTAACCAGGTACGAGGGACGTGAAGGCATTGTTCTCGGTGACGGTCTAGCCTTTGAAGCCCGAACAATCATTTGTTCAGGACAAGAGCAGAACAAGTGGCTGACCACTGAAAGAAGCTGCTCAGCCCCCAACAAGAATGTATGATGGTCGTGCGAGCTCGATGGTGTTCGCATATAGCAGCGGCATCTGTAATTGTTCTCAATACATCGAATAAAGACGATTGCTCGTCGAAACCGAGAGATAGCGCTCGCGGTCGCGTAACTCACAGGGGAAAAGGTGGTAAGTTGTTTGAATTTCGTCAGCGCCACGAAACCAAAGTGCCAAGAAGAGCGCGCATCCTGGTCTGAGTGTGAGACTCAGATTGTCTTCTTTGACGCGTCCGGATATATTTTGGCGACGAGGCAACTGGACCGACCCAACAAGGCGGCCCGTTGAGGGCGAACCACTCAGCGCCACCCAGAGTCACGCTATGCAACGCACGGTTTCATTAACGCCTGAGGATCCTGAGCTGAGCTGAATTCGGTTGGCAGTTTCCGAGGTCGAAGCTGTCGCGGGAATCGTGCGGGTTGAAGCCTGACGCTTGCAGTCGCCTCAGCTGTCTCACTTCTTGTTTCTAAGCTACGTGCGAGGCTCTCCTTTAAGCAGCTCTGTAAGTGATTGGTTTGCGAAACGTGAATGCTCACTTTTTCACTGCCCAGTAGTTATGAAAAGCCACTTCGAGGTGCCTTCGACCTTGGTGAGTGTTGTCAAGGGATGCGGATGGGCGTGTGCCATGTCGCCAGGAATTGCAACCCCCGTAACCGAGACATGTTGTATGTCATGTTCTGAGAACGCATCAAGCTTACCACTCATCGTGAAGCCCTCGCTCGGTATTCCGCCTTTGGGCGGAAGAGGCTGAGCCTGTGTTGAGTTTCAGGAACAGTCGACATGCGGTCTCGTCTTGATGTGGCAACTCTCACCATTCCTGAAGATGCTTTTTGCCCAGCGCCGCTGTCATGTCGCTACATTTTGGCTCTGGTTCGATAATGGTGCAGCTGTACCTGATTATGTCTCAGCTCTTGACTCAAGAGCTGAAGTCTTGACTGCGAGGGGGCTGAAAACGGCTCCCTACCCAACGTCTGACTGGAACGTCGTCTAGCTCTCGACTTTGCCAACCGACTTGGGCTGGACGAAACTAGCTTTATGTCTCAGCATATCTACATTCCATAAAAAGCTTCCGTTGCCCCTGCATGGACTATCGGGGCAACAGCATTCACAACAAGGTTCGCAGCCAACATACTTAAAGGCCAGACAGGAACCGTCTCCCGCTCTCACCCAGCGGGCCATCTTGGATCGCTACCAGCATCATCAGCTGTCACCCCGCCACTCTTTTTCTCTTTTGTCTGTGCATAAACAGAATGGTTCCATATATGCTCCTTGCCGGCGTCCTGGCTGCTGGCGCTTACGCTCAATCAACGCCGGATCCTAACCTGACGCAAGGAGGACGCTTCCAACATGTGGGTTGCGTCGCTGTCAAGCCCGGAACATTCCCTCGGCAGTTCAGCCTGGGTCAGACTGGATGCACATCATCGTGCTCGTCCAACGGCAACATAATTGCTTTCCACGGCAACAGCTGCGTCTGCGATCGCCTCGACCTGTCATCCAAGCCCATCTCCTACCGAGTGGCCAAGGTCGACAACTCGCTCTGCAACCAATGGTGCGACCCGGCAGATAAGTCCAAGGGAACCTGCGGAGGTGCCACCATCCACGGCTGGCCAATCTATGACCTCTACAAGAGGAACGATGCGCAGGTCGTCTTTGTGCCGTTCCCCGGTGCTACTCCTACTCCTGCAGCTCCTGGTGGTTCAGGTCAAACTCCTATGCCCATCCCTAATCCTCCTGGACACAAGCCTGGCGATGTCTTTCACGATTGTCCTGCGGGTGTCGACTGTAACAAATGCCCGAATGGTAAATGCGGTCAAGTCACGCCTGTTGCTCGGCCTGTCCCTCTACCCTGTCACCGATGTAGCCACAACGGCACATCAAACTGGACGTCTCCTGGCTGTGCTCCTGGAGGTTGCAGTCCTGGTAAAGGCCCCATCACCATCCCTGGTAAGCCCATCCCTGTTCCCGGTGACCAGGGAGGACAGGACGGCCAAGGAGGCTCTGGTGGTCAGGGTGGAGATGGCGGCAGTGGAGGCAGCGGAGGCTCTGACAGTGGAAGCTCTGGCGATGGTGGCCAGGGGGGTAGCGGTGACAATGCGGGAGACGGCAGCAGTGGTGGCCAGGGAGGTGGCAACGGAGGAGCTGGAGGTCAAGATGCCGATGCCCCTGCCCAGGAAGCGCAAACAGGATGCAGTGGAAACGAGCCTTGTGTGACTCCTGTTAACTCGGCCATGAGAGCTCAAGCCGGAAGCTTCATTCTTGCCGTCGCTGCAGCTGTCTTTTGCTTCGGCCTCGTGTAAGGAGGCGAACCTAAGGGGAGCAGGTAAAGGATAGACGTCACGTTGGGTGTTTTGTTTATTGGGCACAGAAAAGGGGGAATGAAATCTTAATGAAGGCTTTGGCCTGACGATATCATGTTAGCTGGGGTAGATAATAATGGGCTCGCACTTTTAACATCTTGCCTCTGTTCAAGATACGAGTACTTTGTGTTCGACTCGTAGCTATCGGTGTACCAGTCTTCATGGTAATGCCTTATTATGAGTTGGTCTCGACGTCGTTGACCTTTTTACGTTCTGCGTCTTCTTCGTCGGCCTGGTTGCTCAAATTCGATGGCGCCGGCCAAAGTCAAGTCTCAAGGTCTCGATCACTTGTGTCTTTCGAATCCTATCAGCCCGAGGCGTTTGCTCACGGTTGAAAGTTCAAGGTTCCGACCAGTCCAAGCCAGTCCAAGAGCTCTACTGCCATAAAGACTAACAGGCCCAGGGCTAAAGTCGTTCCAAGGAACATCTACCGTACGCTTAGCGTACTCCGCAATTCCGTCCAACTTCGCCCAAGTCCGCCCAAATTCGTCAAATTCGCCAAACTCTTTCCCATTAAATAACTTCGGCAAGTCGCTGTATCATGGCCTGATGGTTGCTATCTTATCTTCTTTCCGAGAGTTAAGCAAAGACGCTACGAGGCATAACATATCCAGCAACCGTTCTCTGTACAACGGTTGAACATCAACATCTTCTCAACGCCTGAAGGAAGAAAACGACATGGCTACAAGAGCTTTAGTAGTGGGAGGGACAAGCGGCATAGGCTACGGCATGGCCTGTCGAATCGCTGCCGAAGCCAGTTCCTCAGCGGTCACGATCAGTGGCCGCACTATGCCTCAGAACATTCCTCATGCCAACATGGACTTTCGACCACTCGACGCCACGTCCATGCGCCAGATCAAGCAGTATGCAGACAATTTCAAGTCTATGCTACAGCCTCAAGGGCAGCAGCTCGACCTCCTTATCATGACACAGGGTATCATGACTATGACGGGTAGGGTCGAGACACCTGAGGGCATCGATCGCAAGATGGCTCTGCACTACTACGGCAAACAGCTCCTAATACGCGAACTTCTTCCAGTATTGAAGGAGGACGCCAAGGTCATCGTCGTGTTTGATGGCTGGCTTGGAAGCCCCGACAAGCTCATCTGGGAAGATCTCGATCTGAAGACGCACTTCAGTCTCGGCAAGGCGGCAGATCATTGTACGGCCATGAACGATGCCATGGTCCAGTTTCACGCGGCGCAACAGAAGCTACAGGGCAACAGCAACAGCATCAACCGGCGACATTTCGTGCATGCGTACCCCGGAGGCGTCAACTCGGGCCTTTGGAGGGAGCTTCCGTGGTACCTGCGGCCCGCTGGACGGCTTCTAATCAGCGTGGCTGGCGTGTCCCCCGATACTTGTGCCGAGTATCTGCTGAGTGGAGCTGCCGAGTGCGCCGCGGCGGGGGAAAAGGAGGGCAGACTTTGGAGCAATATCGATAACAAGGGGCGCTTGATGGCCGGGAAAGCCATCTGGAGCGAGGAGCAGATGAAGAAGGTGGCGGATCACACGTGGGAAGTTATCGATGGAGCATTGAATGTCGAATCGTAGTCCATGGCGAGGCTCAGCCCGGGAAAGATGCCAGCATGGTCGAGTTCCGTTCCATCGCCGACAGTCTAGCCTACAGGACTACAGGAGGCTCCAAGCATCCGATGAACTAGTGTAGGTACTTACTCTAGCGTAATGCAACGGCTATAGCGTCGCGTCTCCCCGGAATCCGCTGAATAAGGCTGGACAGGTCCTAGACTGCTTGATGGGGTCGTATCCGTAGATCCGTAACATTGATTGCTCGTCCCGGCAAAGCCGGCGACTGGAAAGTGTGGAGATAGGGGAAGACACTCCATGCCAGGAACAAGTCTTAGTGGAGGAAAAGCATCATCCATCATCCTGGCCAGCCCAGCCTTATTTTAGACATCTCGTTCTGTCGGCCAGAGTGGGATCCTCTGAAGGGCGGGCGTTAGAGCCCCCCTTTCTCATTCTCAGAATGCTCCTCCGACAGCCAACGGACCATGCCATCATTCAAGCCATCTCGCCCGCCGGGAGAGAGGAAAGTGGTCCTAACAGCACAACTCGCGTGCAAAGTGCGACAAAAGTGAGACAAGTCACTTACGACGGCAGTAATACCCAGTATATGGCTGGCTTCGCAATGGAGGTGGTGTGAATCGTCTGCAGGAACAATGAGAAAAAGAGTCCACCACCAAGGCTCACTGCATGTTTCAAAAGCTCGTATAGTCTTTGTCAACTCTGCAAAGGTTGTACCTTGTATGTCTCAAAGGTGTTGTTCCCAACAATTGGCTTTGTGAAAGCTTGGCTGGCAGTGTTACAAGCTTGGCCTTAACCGATTACCTGGATCATGGGGTACTCTGTGAAGTGATTGAACCAACCAACCTTCGTATCAAGCTTGGATGATACGTCGGGACGCCCTTGACTCTGAACAGACGAAACCGCAAACGGCGAGTGGTTGCGGGGCTTCGGAATGTTGTCCAAAGTATTGCCAGACCCGAACAACAGGCAGCCTCAGCTCCGGATCGGGCTCCGGATCGTGAAGATATCGGCGCAAACGCGAGCCCATGTGAGATGATCGTTCTACCGACTTCAATAGTCCACACTTCAACATCCTGGCCTTGCCACACCATGGGTTAAGAGGTGACTGGGCAGAGGGGGTGGATGGCATTCCCGTCTCCTGGCCCCGGCTCCGGAAGATGCTTTGTTGTCTCTTTACACCCTTAGTCTTGAAGATGGAGACGACACGCCCCTTCAATGAGTGATTCTCAAAGTCAGCCAAGGGGGGCGTGTTTCCCCTCTAGAGAGGCCCAGCTACAGTACAGCGCGGCCACTGCTGAGATCTGGTCGCGAATGCGAAATCTCTCAGCCTCAAGTGGACCTGCTCCCACACGAGTACTTTGCCAAGATCTGCCCGTATTTGATTCTTGTTATTCCATAGCTTGCTGTGTAATCTAATAGGACTGATCGGACAACGCCCTCAATTCTAGTATTGCCACAATTCTAGATATGCATCGGCCGTAACAGCTGACTTACCTGCCTCGCCTTCAACTTCTCCAACGTGGCCCTAAGCAAGCTGTGGCCGGTAAACGGCAGGAAAACCATCCTCGCCAAGGTAGCCATCGACTCAGGCCTCCCGAATGGGGCATGCGGCGTCATGCTTTGGTCCGTGAGTCCTCTAGCTCGCTCCTCCAGATGTTTGCTCTTAGGTCATGTTCGTCGTCTTTCAGTCCCTGAGTCAGTCAACGAGGCCACGGCACCTAGACTACCAAAGATCAGCCGGCCCTCACCGCTCCCTGTAATCTGTCGCCATGCGTCTACAAGGACTGGGAGATCGTGGTGTGGCACCCTGGGAAACATACTGGGATCCACCACAGCCTGAAATTCGTCCTGGAACTAGCTATCTCTGGACGCTCCGTTG
>JAAVUK010000354.1:0-17709 GCA_014899095.1 Fusarium buxicola
CACATCCACATCCACATCTACTCACACTAGACTACTGTGGTCCAAGTCTACTTACCCCGGACTCCCGGCTTGGCTCCCAGGGGAAATGCGTAGCTGAGCGAAACATGGAGAAAGATAGGGTCACAGTCCTGCGTAATACTCCGTGGCCGGCAGCACCTATGCACGACGGGGATGGGGACGCGGGGGAAGCGTCATGTGAGTGAGCACGCGGTCTCCTTCTCTCGCAGCCCCTGGGCCTGGTGATCTGGCCTGGGGAGGGCTGAGGAGGGCTGAGGAGTGAGCTGTACGCTTGTTTGCGTGATTAAATGCTGATTAAATGCGTGATTACAGAGGATGAGGGACGAGGATCCTTGGAAAAGAAGATGATGGTTTCCTTCTATTCGTATCCGTACAGGTACAGAGTACATACAGGCAGAGTACATACAGGCAGGGTACATACTGGCAGAGTACGTACTCGCTTGCATTTCCACTTGTCAGTTCTCACCGACCTCATCCATGGCGACGCCTCCCAAAGCCCGAGGTTTCATGTCCTCCAGATGCAGCCTCTCATTGGTTTCCGGCCCAGGTGAATGGCTTGCACTAGTTGATCACTCTACCATCCTCTATCCGTGCCAATTCTCAACGGCAGTTGCCAAGCTGCCTGCAGATCGAGCTGACCTACAGCCATGTCTCAGATCCTGCTGGTCCAGGCGGTCACCGACTCCCATCTAGCTTTTGTACAACTGGACCGATCTAAGCTTTGTTCGTCTCCATCCGTCTGGCCTCGATGTCAGAAACTTGGTTAGTCGTGAGACATCAACCCATCAAGCCGAGCGGGCATCATCCTCATCCGCATCCTCATCCTTGCAACCCCCGCTCGCAGAGCCATTCGAGAACTGCATCCGGGTCAAGGCCATCCTCCAGCATGAAAGCTTAAATACTCAACAATCGAAGACCTGGCCACGCTGTACATGGGCGTAAACTCAAAGTGGCCAGAGCCGAGATGAAGACGAGACAGGGCATCTCACTCAACAAGGTATAATCGCAAACTCGAGCTGAAAGGGATGATGAAACGTACCGTCGACTTCTCAGGGAGACCCCCTCGAGAACCCAGGTACGCAACGCAATCCCTGGCGACTTGCCCGAGGACAGAAGTTTCTCATGGCCCCAAACTATTCATCAGAATGGAATCTTGAGGGCAGCAGAAACATCTTGCAGACCTTGTTTCACCTTTTCTTTCCATACCTAACCATGTCTTTCAAAATGCAGACAATATTAACATTTCCCCGCCATAAACAGCCCTCTCTCTCCCTTCCTTATACAATACACGCCGCAATGCATGTCAATCCCGGTTTTCATACAGTTCCATTAGCCTAGATCTCGTCTCAAATCCCCAAATCCTCCGTCCTTGCTTGATCCAAACAACAGTATCCTTTTCCACAGGGGGGCCATTGCAGGGCATCAGCCCGCATTTTGCGTGGATGGCGCAGAGAAGGGAGGAGAGCAGAAAAGCCACCCAGCAGCTTGAACCAAATAGCAGCCAACTCCTGAGTAAAAGTCCCAATGTTTTGTATTTCGTCATGCGCAATGCAATCAATGATCACGGTGTAAACCCCTCCCGAAATATCCACGCCAAATTCATTCTACTCCTATACCGCTGCTTGCCTACCGCCCGCTTGGCCTCGAGCTCGCCATTTCTCCGTATCGTCCACGATGCTTTGTCGTGTCGTATGCCTGAAGCACGCGTGTTTGACTTTCGTCTGCTTGCGAGAAGGCATAGCCACGCTGCTTGCGCATGCGTTGTACTTGTCGTACCTTGCGAATAGCCTTCTGAAATTGTTCCATTCTGCGTCGTGTCAGTACAAAGTAACATCATTGGCACTGACAGGGCGCTGAGCTTACCTCGGTCGATAATCTTGAATGTTGTACTTTTGAATCTCCTGAATGTGATGGTACGTTTGCGGCCAGTACATGCGCTTCACATACTTCCAGACGATGTCGCGCAACAAGCACATGACTGCGAGGTTGACCGTTTGAAGCCAAAAGACAGGGCTGCTGAAAAGCTTGGGTATAACACCACGATACTCCTTCGAGACGCCGGCCATGGGCGCGACGATGCCGTAGACGGCGATGAAAACATACCACAAGGCCATGCTGCCGGGGATGGCGAGCACATGGTACTTGGTCCAGTTGCTGGTAACCAAGGCCGCCTTGCCGAGGACGGTAAGCAAGACAGCACCGTACAGAGCCGTACCCCAAACCCAGTGGCCAGCGACCTGGCCGTCTCCTTGAATGAGGTCGCCATACCAGAAGAGTTCGGACCAGACGTAAAGCACAAGAGAATGGTAGATGGCGTTGCCGATCCACTGAGAAAAGACTTTCAGCCTGAAGAAGTAGTTCTGCTGGCCCATCATGTACAACTGGGGATATCGATCCAGGAGGCGAGCCGAGATGAACTGATCCAGGATACCGAGCGCAAGAGGTGGGAAGACGGTGTAGAAGACGTTGTAGAAGGACAGCGTCCATGATTCGTAGATGACCTGACCGGAGAAGACGTTTTGGAATGTGTACTGGTAGAGTTAGTATCGTCTTTTCCGCCAGGGCTATCCTCATTCATTACTTACCCAGAACTGTGTCATGTACAGAGTGATGTTCTTGTAAAACGAGAACAGTATCGTTTTGCTCACACGCTGATAGCTCCATGCACCGTGAACCAGCAACAGCTTTCGCAGGTATCTGAATTGAGCAATGGCCACATCGGCACTTCGCGCCGCCTGAAGGCCTTCTTCGCCGCTGATACCGATACCAATATGGGCTGCCTGAATCATAGAGACGTCGTTTGCTCCATCGCCAATAGCGAGAAGAATCGATTCCTTCTGGTACTTCTTGACCAGCTTGACAACCAGCGCCTTTTGCAGAGGAGATACACGACAACAGATGACAGCCTTGCACATGACGGCTAGATCAAGGAACAACTTTTCCAGATCCTTCTCGAGCGCATATGTCAGGGATTTACCGTCAATGATCAGAGCCAGTGTTTCCGTCTCGATTGTGCCGTCACCTTGGGTCCGGATGGCGTCGGTCTTCTTTTGAAGGTTATCTCGCGTGGCGGCCGCCGTCTCCTCGTTAACAATCAGGAGCATCATGTCCTCGCTGAGAAGCTTGCAACTCATACCGATATTGATGGCAGTTTCTTGTCGATCTCCGGTCAGAACCCACACCTTGATATTGGCTTCCTGCAAAGTGTGAATAGTCTCAGGAACACCGTCCTGGAGACGATCCTCGATGGCGGTTGCGCCAAGAAGGAAAAAGCCCTTCTCGATGAGTTCAGAAGCCTTGTCCACCTCCTCAGCCCGGTTTCCTCCAACCGTCATCTGGGCAGTTTCGTAAATCTTCAACCAGCTCTGGAACTCCTGTTCAGGGACCTCTCGCACAGCCAAACATAGAGTTCGCAGACCTTCAGAGGCGTACTCCTCGAGGTGTCGGAGCGTGACTTCAACATGGGGATTCTGGTCGCTCAGACGTTCCAGGATCACGGTGTCGGCGCCCTTGCAGTAGCAGCGAATCTTACCATCAGGACATCGGTAAATGGCCGACATTCGCTTTCGAGTCGAGTTGAATTCGCAAACGGCAAGAAGTTCGTACTCAGATTCCTGGCCATTAGCTTCGATGATAACCGCCTTGGGTTTTCGGGCAGTGAACTTGTAGCCGAGCTCGACAGCACCAGCAACCAGAGCGCCCTCATCTGGAGAAGCGGCTTGGTATTTGACATTGCCTTTCTCATCCATTTCAGGAATGACGGTATGGCAGGTTGCAAGCAGCGACAAGAAATGATCGATAGCAGGGGCGGTCTCATGCCCGTCCTTGAGATTAGCCTTGAGGGCCTTATAATCAAAAAGTCCGACTTCGACACCATCTACCATGGCCGGGCGGCGATCTTCCGGTACCTCATCAGCGTATTGGATTCCGGCGATTGAACATTGCTTGAACTCCATCTGATTGCAGGTGAGGGTTCCAGTCTTGTCTGAAAAGACGTATTCGACCATTCCCAGCTCCTCTACCAAACTCGAGGTTCGACAGGTAGCAGGTGTGCCAGTCTTTTCATAGTACATGTCCAGATCATCGTTGATTAAAATGCCGTGCCAGTACTTGACGAGTTCCACGGTAACGAAAAGAGAGATGGGAACCAAGGCTGAGAATAAAACCCAGTATGTGACCATGTCCTTGAGAAACGTCCTGGTGACTTCTGCGGCGGTGTTTGTCGGGTCCAGATAGAGATACGAGAGGGCTTTGCCTTCGACCTTTCGCTGAATCAAGTCTCCCACGGTACTCACGATGCTCAGCACCAGCAGAATGCCCACCAGCAACAAGACGAGCCAGTTGAGTTTTCTCTCGACCTTGGTGCGCTTGATAGGGGTGGCGGTTGCATTTCGCATGAGCTTCGTTTCGTGGCCAGTGAAAACAACAGCGCCGTGAACCCAGGGGGTATTTCGCAATGTAGCACCCCTGAGAAGTAGTTGTTCCGGGTTGAGTGCAAGCTCCTTCTCCCCGCCTCCACTCTGCATCGTCAGAGTCGCCTCGTACGTGTAGAGGCTGCTGTTGGGCTGCTCCGACTTGATCCGACCGCCCAGCCTACTAAGCTCGCTCGGCGAGACCATTGTAGATGTCTCCGGTAGCGCCTGCTTGATCTTGAGATTGGTTTCGCCGTCGAGGTTGGCCGTTTCGATGTAACAGAGACCTTCAGGTTCTGAGCTAGCCAGAAGAACCAGATCAGCAGGAAAAGGCTCCTCCGATTCCACTCTGATGATATCTCCAACCCCCACATTGATCCATTTCGTTTCCTGGAAGGTCGATCCACGGAGGACCTGCGCTTTGGAGGTGTTGAGAGCAGTATCGGCTTGCTTTCTACGGTAATCCTCCACCAACTCCTTTCCGGCGGAGATGAGGAGCACCACGATGAGGGGTGCAATGGTTGTGTAAGGGTTTGTAGGCGACAGATTAGGAATCTGCTGAAGCGCGGCGGTGAACAAGAAGAATACGTTGGCGAATTTTGAAAATTGTTCAAACAGGAATTTGGGGAGGAAGGATGCGACGTTGTACTTGGCAGTTGAGATGTGGTTGTCGACGTATTTGTTGGCGGCATTGGCGGGCGGGTTGTTAAGGTAGATCATCCTTGGGCCGAGAGTCGAAGGGTCCGGTTTCGATTTCCCAAAGCCAAACTTGAAGTTGCCCATGTCAAACCTGCTCTTCTGGGCCTGTTGTTGTTGGGAGCTTCCTCCAACAGAGTCGCCTCGTCCATGGCCTGGTGCCGTCAGAGGCAGATCCATTTCTGAATATCCCTGACCCATGCCCAGCCTTCTCTTGACCTTGCCTAGAAAACCACCCCCTCGATTCCGCGCAGTGTCCCGACCTAAGCCCGGAGTGCCTTCGTCAACCCTTGCGCCTCCATCATGATGATAGTAAGAATCTCCATCGACGGGGTAGTCGTCGAAATCGTCGGCGTAACGCTGGTAATTCCCTAGCTCGGATGTCTGGCTGTACTGTCTCGTCAGGTAAGGGCTCGAGCCAGAGGCCGGCCCAGGTACGCCCAAGCCGCCAGCGGGTTGTGAGTTTGAAGGATGGTTCGCGTCTCGACCACCAACGAAGTCATCATAGGATACCGAGGTTCGTCCTTGGGGATCTTGGTTTTGTTCGTGAAATCGCATAAGGTCATCGTCGTTCAGAGTAGAGCGCTGGCCACCGTTGTAGACAGGTTGATCGTTATCGAGGTCGAGCAGGAGATCGTCGCGATCATTCGAGGGTCCTGCATCGAAGCCTCCTCCAGGCGGTCGCCCAGCCATGGCGGCGGACAATTCAGGGTCAGGCTATCGGCTCGCGAAAGCGACAGTCTTCATGCGGGATCGACAGAGGGAGAGTATGCGATGGGAGGTTCTATCGGGAAGCAAGAATACAGGTTGATCGTGATGTCGGTTGCGTGCGATGTCGTTGCGAAGAGGTAGGACAGTGTGGGAGGATGCCAAGCAACAAGCTGACGACAGTGAAGGGCAACGAATGGAGCCGTGTCGCTATGTCGTTCGCGCTGAGTGGATCCAATCCAATGTCAGGTAAGCACTGCAAGCTTGTATACGTATGTCCGTCCAGTTGTCTCCGTCTCTTTGTGGCTGCGACTCGGATGAATGCCGCACATGCACAGCCTCCTTTTACCTCTTACCAGGCGCAAGCTTATTAGGGGGGTTCTGAAGGCCGTGCGGTAGGAGTCGACTGAGGCTCAAGGGATTTGGTGTGGCCAGCTTGCACGCAATGATTGGCTGAATTGCCCAGGAGAGCTTTGGAGCTGGATGCTTCAGTGGGTTAGGTGCAGGCGCAGGCGCAGTGAAGCAGAAGTAGAAGTAGAAGCACTATGCGCTAAAGTGAGGATCCCAATGTTGAGAAAGCCAACTCGCTGACAGAGGGTTTTTTTTTTTTTTGCAATGGAGTAACGCGGGCTGCGTAGGACGAGCTTGGGGGCTGGCGCGGTCAGATTTGCCGGCTTGCCTTTGCCTGTACGCACAGGATCTCAGCCGTCTCACAGTTTCACAGTGCTAGCACCTCAGCACCAGAAGCTCAGGGATGGATGCTGTCTAGAGGATCAGCAGTGGCAGTTCCACTACAATTGCAACGGTCTGGTCAAATCTTGTCCAGTTCGATGCGCACAATCTATTCAGTCTTTTGTTGCTTGTGAAAGGGGCTTGGGAATTCTACTCTGTAAAGAGGTGCAGGTTGAGTGTTTCTTCACTCCCTCATTTACGTATTAGGTAGTTTGTTCGTGTTGTTACTATTCGTAGCAGCACCTAGACTAGAGGCTAGAGCCCAGGTCAGCAAAAAGCCAAAGCCACCACAACCGCCACGCAGCGCTAGTGGACGTAATTGCGGAGGCTCGGGTGAGGGTCCAGCAAGTATCGATCGTTTCTTCATCGGGTCCACCTGAGGTATCTTCTCGTGCAGTTTATTCGAGAACACTACCTTCGTCTGATTGCCAGTTGGGGCCAACAGTACCTGGAGGAAACGCCCTAGTGAGCCCCTTAGACGTCGTCACCTCCCGTCCCCACTCAGCAGGCCAGCCTCCGAAACGCTCAGAGAAACGCTATCCTCATTGCTTCTCGTGGCTGCATTGCCCATGTTCTCGTTCTCGTGCTCGTATGCCTACGAGTAAACGGTCATAAACGGTCATAAACATCCTGGAGATACAGCCCTAAGCTCCCAGATCATGACTCAAAGTCAAAGAAGAGATACTTGTCCCATGCTTACCCCGCAAGCTCAAAGCCGGTGATTCCAAATCGGTCCTGACAGTTCAGGGAGGCGCTGGGTGGAGGAAGCTTTCATCTAAACCAGCCAAGAATTCCTATGTTCATTCGAACCTCTTCGCAATATGTCATCGGCTTAATTTGTGTTCTTTGTACGGAGTACGGTTGAGGCAGCTCTGTGAAGTCACATCCTGCATGCGCCACAATGTCTCGGAAAGTTCATTCATTGTAAGACAATTAGGCGAGACTTGATATATCGACTTCCTGACCACCCTCTCACAAATATATATCACTCGGCCAGCTTACGGATACACTTCACAGAGATGCCTTCAATGCTCCGTTCAACACCCCATCCGCCCACTTCGCAATCTGCGCATTAGCATCCTCAGCGGCCTGCCACAACGCCCAATGCGACCCCTGGACCTCTCCTCGAGTCAACTGGTCAAAGTTCTTCTCCATCCCCTCAGACATGGATGGAGGAAGAGCCTTATCCTCCGTCGCTGAAATGAATAATGCTGGCATCTTGAACTTGTGTCCCGTCTTTGCAATATCCACCTCATCTCGGTGGTTGAGCTCCCGCGTTCGATACCAGTTCAGCGGGCCACGCAGCTCAGGGCTTCCCCGCGCGGCATACTGCTTCGTGTAGTATTCGTGCTCCTCTTCCGTCAGCAGCCTCGACCGCGCAAGGAGCGGCAGGTTATCGAACAAGACGCCATCTTGTGCGCTAAATCCCGATTCTCCGTTGGGTCCGCGGCCGCCGTGCATTGCGTTTAGGAACTGGCGCACTTTTTCCTCTCCCTGGATGCGGGATTCGACATCTGGGCCCTTGAGTTGGAGCTGATAGCTAAAGTTGAGCAGATGGCCGCTGCCGATGATCATCTCAAGTGGGATGAACGTCTCGGAAGGGGAATGGTAGGGCGTGCAGATGCTGAAGACGCCCTTGATCAGCTCTGGATACCACATGGCGATTCTCCAGACGAGCGCACCGCCCCAGTCGTGGCCGCCGAGGATGATATCTCCATCGCCCACAAACTTCTGAGCCAGCTCTGTGACGTCTGCTGCCAAGCTCTTGTACGTGTACTCCTCGAGTGATTCGGGGGCATCGGTGCCGCCATAACCTAGCATATCTGGGACCACGACTCTAAAGCCCAGGGACACAAAGTAGGGCACTTGATAACGCCAGCCGAAGCCAAGGTCCGGAAAGCCATGAATGAGAACCATGGTCGCCAGAGGAGTGCCCTCAGGTTGCCCTACAATGTATTTGTATGTCTTGCCCCGAATCTCTGCCGTTTCGGCCTTGACTCGAGAGTCATTCGGCACGAGTTTATCGGGTGCCATGGTTGGATGTATGCCGTTGATTGTTTTCGGCTTCGAGGTGTGAGAGGTGAGAGAGGTGAGAAGGTCGACTGTGTTGACGTCGTCAGTATATATCCACTTAACTAGCGACCCAGGTGGAAAGGCGCGCTATCCCTTTCGTGCCTGTGAATGACATTCAAGTGCACAATGTCAAGGCAGACTCGTGTATAAATACGATGCCTCTGTACAGTAGCATGAACTTACTCGTATTCAGCCCGTCGGACAAGGTCTCTGACCAGGGATCCCTTTCTAACCACGAAGATGGCTCAATGCGGCCCGATGAAAAGAAACAGGAAAGTCTAGCCTCTGTGAGCAGGACTGACAATCACTCACTAACCCCAAGCATGGTATTTAATGAGGAGCCAAGACTTGAAAGATCGACGTCGGTTTCTCGGACGTTGCGGGCGGTCTGTGCAGTCTCCGGCCTGTAGGGTGGGGTGCAAAGGGACCGACCTAGGCACAGCCGGACAATACTTCCCAATTGCGACGTCAAACCCGGCCCCTGTGACGACTTCACCTTGGCGACCAGACGACTGCTGTGACACATGTGTGTTATCGCTCGGTGAACATCTCATGCTCGCATGGTGGATATGGCGGATTCTAGTGGAGGCGTCCTGGCAGGATACGGCGTGGATACCAGGACTACCTCTGACGTGTACAGCTATGTACCGAGGACATTGGCAAAAGGGTCGTACATAGAACACACCCGTAACTGTAAAGAAGCAATGATCGTGGGTATCGATTCAAATTGGTATCTGACGCTGACAACAATTCCCATATTATATGCGCCTCCTCAATGATGCTTGCTTCACCTGTAGTTGTCCATCGCCGGTCGTACCAAGCCACACCATATAGAGTAGAGCCAGAGCACTTTGCATTCCTTCATCAAACGAATGCAGAACATTATCGAGCCGCCGCCATTGGATAAGCTCAGTAAATCACCATGTCCTCCTCAGCCTCCTCTAGTACATCGGCCGACTCATCATGGTGGTGGTGGTGACGATTATGGTGATGTTGCGCATGACGATGCTCCTTTTCCGGAGCCCGCGCCGATTGCTCAGAGCCGTTCGTGCCCTGGGCCTTGTCAATCAAAGCCTCGCTCGCAGGCGCCGGTGCCTCGACTGGTGAAGGCGATGGCCTGCCATGGCCGCCGTCTCTCGCATATCGCTCCTTTCTTACTTTGAAAGCTTCTACTTCTCGCTCTATTGTCGCCCTTGCATGCCGCACCTGATCGTCTATCTCGCCTTCTTGCTCCTCTGTGAGTTTCCAAGGTAGATAGTACTGCTATTGTCAGCAACAAAGGCAAGAAAGGGGGTTCCGGCCGACTCACAATCTGTGGATGTGACTTTGTCCGCAAGTACTGGGCCATCGAAACCATCTTGGAGTGTTTGTTCCGCATCTAGATTCCTCAGTGTCAGTCCTCGCATGCAAGCGCATGGCTTGGACGCTCCCCCAACTTACAACTTCTTCTTCGAACCCAATCTGCTCACCCATCCGTGTCTCAGTCAGTCGTGCCCTCTTCTCCTCGCGCGCCTTATCGTCCTCAGCCCTCTGTTTCTGCAGCCGCTCCTGCTGCCGTCGCTCGATCTCTAGGCGACGCTTCTGCTGCGTGCTGCCCGTCGTCTGGCTCAGGGTGCTGAGTAGCCCCCCAAACAAGCGCTTGCCACGCTTCTTCTCCTCCTGAGTCGCAAGTTTGTGGCGATCGGCCTCAGTACTCGTAGAGTTGCCATGGGACTCGCGGCGACCTGGCGATGATATCCTCCTTGGTCGTTCATTCGTAGCTTCGCGGAAATGGTCGTCGTGCTTGATACGCTTGGGGGGATCTTCGTCTTCGTCTATCGATGCTTTTCTCTTGGGCCCTTCCTTCTCGGGAGTGTCTCGAGGCGGCGCATCTATATTCGTGTCCATAGTAGATGGGATATCGTCAAATGGACGAGCTCTGCGACGTAGTTAGCCATCTGCAGCTAGGTAAGGGACGTAGACTGGACGTACTTGGACTCAGTCGCCATTGTTGATATTTTCACGGATTTCGGCAAATCGCATTATCTGAACATCATATGAAGCAATACTAAGATTGTAGCACAGCTTGAGGCACGGACGCTGGAGCGCAACGAAGAGTGTCGAGGATGTCCCTTGTCGAGGCTGAGGAAGGTGGGACTGTCGATGAACGACGTTGCGGAAACTGGCTGAAGATGGCTCCAGCCACATACGCCCCGCCTCGGCTCCAAGAAGTGTGGCGCTATGATTGGCCCGTGGCTGCTGTCGCCCCTCGAAGCTGTCAGAACGCCGCGGCAAGGCTGAGAAATCTCCAACGCCAAACTCTCCAGCCTCCAGCGACAGCTTTGCAACCTCTCTTTTCTCTCTCTTCTCCTTTACCCACGCAGCTCCTCGAACACAGCATCTTTTCTCTTTTCTTGCGCTCTTCCTCAAAATGTCTCGCCATCACCCGTGAGTCCGTTCGCTCCTCACGATGACGAGAACCAAAGAACTAACCTAATGAACATAGCGATCTCGTTATGTGCCGCAAGCAGGCCGGCATCGCCATCGGCCGCCTCTGCGACAAGTGCGACGGCAAATGCCCCGTCTGCGACTCCTACGTGCGACCCACGACGCTCGTGCGCATCTGCGATGAGTGCAGCTTCGGCAACTACCAGAACAAGTGCGTCGTGTGCGGCGGTGAGGGCATCTCGGATGCCTTCTACTGCTTTGAGTGCACGCGTCTCGAGAAGGATCGCGACGGTTGTCCCAAGATTATAAACCTCGGTAGTTCAAGAACAGATGTGAGTGGCATACATACTGGTTGTTTTCGAGTGCCCAGCGTGCTGACTTTGTATCTTTTTCTAGCTGTTCTACCAAAAGAAAACGAATCGTACAACGCAATATTAACAGAGTGGTGGCCTGGGTTGGGCCGTGAATTGCGGTGTTTTATGAATCATGGTAAACTCTGAACATGGCATCACTGGTGTTCTAGGCGTTATATAGGATGGGACAATGCGGCTTCTGGATCGAGTCACAGCGATGCAGTGAATACAATATCGACCAATTTATGTCTTCAGACTCTCCGACAGAATTTAGCTGTGATTACCATATCTGGATTTAAAAGACTAGCTCCCATCCTCAAACTCCTCGTAATGCGTAGGATACTAAATAATACAACAGTAGAATGCGATCAGATATAGCTGACCTTAACTCCCATGCCGGCTGTCGCCTTGACCTTGTCCCAAGAAGCCCCGAGTATCCGCTTGACTCGCTCACGGAGACCGGCATGACCAAACATAAGGATGAAGCCCATGATGAACGCCAGGAATTTGAACAAGAACATGGGATTGGCGTTGAGAGAAGATCCCAAACGCTCGATGACAGTGCGCAGGCGCGTGATAACCATGGATGCACGAGATGTAAGTGTTGGTGCACGCGAGACTGCTTTACCATTTGGTTTTGCACCTGATGGTTTAGACTGTCTCGATGATGCCGACGATGGTGCTCTGGTATGTCGCGGCCGAGTTGACCCGGCGTGACTTGCGGTGTCGTCGATTCCGTAGTCGACCTCGCTACCTTCGCGCTTCGCGCGCTCCTCTTCTATCCTCCTCCGTTCCCTCTCTTCGTTTTCAGTGCGCAGCCTCTTGGCCTCCTCAATTTCTTTCCGTAGCTCATCCTCCTGCCGTTGGAGCTCCTCTTTCTCGCGATCCTCTTGTTCTTGCTGCTCTTCATGGAGACTCTGTAGGGCCTGCAGGAAGGCTTCGCGACGCTCGTCATCTAAAACCGAGCTAACACTGATGAACTCGCGAGCGTAGTCCCACTCGTTGTTTCGCAGAAGCACATGTAATGTGTACAATTCGAGGATTTTGACCCGAGCGTTGAGGTCTCTGGGTGTGTTGGCGCCACTCGCTCCCTTAGCTGGAGATCGGTAGCGATTTGACATTCGCGAACTCGGCGATTCAGCAAGCCGGCCTGCGATGTCGAGGTTGGGCGTATTGGAGGCGGCCAGATAGGCCTCGAGTTTGCGCTGGTTTAGTATTTGGTCACGAGCGTGTGCGAGCAACAATGTCGCGCTGTCTCAGTCAGTCATGGGTCTCAGACAAGCACATTCCAAGGGTGGCTCACAGATTGATGACCACATCTGAATCGACGTCACCCTCAACGCCGTGGTAGCCATTCTTGACTACCTCGTCCCAAATTTCTCCATCGCGAACCTTGGTGCACAAGGCCCTCCAGTCCTGGTTCCCAAAGGCATCCTTGCCCTCCTCAGGTTCCAGCTCGATGATGGCATTGAGAATCGTCAGATATAGGCTCCAGACTTTGACGCGGGTCGTCCTTGACGCACGTGCGACTGGTGCAGGCTCGCCGTCATCAATAGGTTCCGGGGGAGTAATAAGTGGCAGCAGCGTTGTCAGAGCTTCGGGGAGACGACGCGTGAGGAAGAGAGTGGAGGCTTGACGATAAGTTTTGGAGATTTGCGATGGATGCCGTGAGGAAGTAGACGACGAGAGCGAGGAGATGGAGGTCGAGAGGATATGGTGGGATAAACCGACAGACGCGGTTGACGTCGACATAGCGGCCGGACTGTAAGCGGCGTGGTGGCCGTTGACAGACATGGCGGTGTGATGTGCAATCGAGAGATCAGATCAACAGCGGTAAAAACAGGAGCGGCCAGCGCAGCTCGAAATGGACATGAATGGTGATGACGATTGTTGATGGTAGCTCAAAGAGCGAAGTCGGATTGTGGTTGAAAGGGCGGGCGGTATGTGACGGACCTCGGGCTGGCTGGGGACGGGACAGGTGAGAATTGAGGAGTATGAGCAGATGGGGATCAACCCAGATTCATGGTTCAATTGAGCGGCGACGAGATGATAAAAGATTACGGGGTCAAAATGCAAACCTGGAAAGGAAAGGAAAGGGTAATTATTTCGGGACGCACGCGTCGGGGCCGAATTCCTTGAAAGAGTCGAGGAAGCCGTGACATGTGGTTTGCAGGAACAGCAGGAACAGCAGCAGCTGCTGCTCAACAACAGGTTGGGGAAGCCCAGCCAACCAATCCAACCTAGGCACCTAAGAAAAAAGCACCCACTGCAGCAGCTCTCCTCTCTCGGCCTTGAACATGATTTATTAGCCTCGGCACCTTTCGATTCGGGTTGGTCCGGGCGGTGGACCGTGCTTCATTTCCAGCGCATCCTCCAGGTGGGATGTGGAGCGGAAGCCGACAACGGCGGAGTCACGGCGGAGCCACGGCCGAGGTGATGGACGGCTCTGTTATTTGGTACCTTGTGCAATGGACAATCGCTGTAAACAACACCCTACCCAGCAGGCATCGAGCCCTTTACCTTGCAGCTTCTCAACCTCCGCGATCCGTTAGGTTTCCCAGTATCAGGAGAGCTACGTATAACATCGTTTGTTATTCTTTCACAAGGGCACTCACCCAAGTCCAGGAACCAATTCATTGCATGCCGCGGGCCTATGAGAGACTAGTCTCGAATCCGGGGAATGCCTGTGAGCTTCCTGAACGGTGCATCTTCATTTCCGGTCAGGTCCAATGACCTCGACTCGCGTGGGATTTCCCACTATCAGCTACAAGCACGCATTTTCATCTTGTTGATTCTTCTCTCTTCCCGGCCCAGTCGACGCGGCACAACATACCTGCCAACAGCTAATATAGCGAGCAGAAGAAAAGAGCCAAGTATGGTCGGACCAACCGTTGAAGTGCATTCACAAGCCTGTCATGGCCCGGTAGTTGGCGTAGCATTGCTTTGCTTGGTGTATAACGTGACCGGTTTCTGCGGAACTCTTCTCGGAACTCTTCTCGGCAAGTTTTTAGGTAGCTTTTAGCGGCAAACACCGAACAAACAGGCTACTGCGCTAACACTTGCCTTTTCAAGCAATAAAAACACACATGCCGCTGCGGAAGATATACAAAGAAAAGGGAATGGGAAACGGAAAAGGCAAACAAAGGGCTGGATGGTGCCATTCTTATCTAAAGCCGTATAGTTGTCCGGCGGAAGGGGCCTCGACTCCACGAAACCCAAACTTACTGAGGTACGTGGTATCTCTACGACCAAAACAACAAACAGATTTCCTAAGCTGCCATAATGGAGACAAACAAAATCCATGGTATCAATCGGCTCATCTAAACGCCTTATCCTAAATCAACCGTCGAGAAAACAACCACCTCATGTATGTGCCGGTAGCTGACTACCTAGGTATGCTTTCGAGCCGATCTCCTCAGCGGCGTGCCCTCCTGCGCCTCCTCTCTTGTTTCTTCGCGTGTCGCAATGATGCTGTCTTCTCGCTCGACCATCGACTCCTCTGCCCCGTTCAACTGCTCTTGTCGTATCCAGTCAGCCTCGACAGCGAAGCAAACCACATCTGCTGCGCAACCAAAGCATGGCACGCCTTCTCCAGCGTCTGGATTTAGGTACTCCCACATCTCTCGCGTTTCCTTCTTGAATCGCGTAAGCTCCTTCTTCTCGCCGGCGAAATGACTAGTCAGGTACTCGTAGAGATAGGCTAGCCAAAGCACATTCGTATATGGTGCGTATGCATCCCATGAGAGCGGACCCTCTATGCCCTTGGCGTAGGGAGTGTCGTGGGCTTCGGGCGGAAGACATGTGCGGTCTGCGCGGAGGAGGAATGATCGCATTTGGCGGTAGACTTTGCATTGTGGTGCATGCGTGCTGGTGAAGAGGCTAAGGTCTCTTTCGAGATCGAAAGCCACGGGGGCTGCGTCGTCGATAGAGAGGTCTTCGCCTCGAGATAAACCGTAGTCCAAAATGGTAATATCGAGGCCTGAGAAGCCAAAGAACCCCTTTGGTCGTGGACCCATTTCTCTAGGAGGCTTGACTTGCCTGATACACAGGTTACCCTCATGAAGGTCGCGATGCTGTTCTGCTTAGTAGCTTTATACCTATAACTCCCGGGGTGGCTTACCTCAAACATAACGAGATCCTCGGCTCTTGCTAGAGCAATAGCCTGTAAGAAGAAAATGTCCCATAGTTGACTTTCAGTGGTCAAGTTCCAGTCCTCCAGCGCCGTCCCAGCATCGCCCAACTCAACAACCAAAAACTGCGTATCGTCCAAGTACCTACTTGGTGAGGGATAGAACTGTGCCCTGCCTGGGTCTTGGCGCTTCATCTTCTTTTGAAACGACTGATGCGTCTCGAGCAACTGCCTTGTCGTTTTCCCTTGAACAACATACCGTTCCTTGTATATTACGAATCCTGGTATATCCGCCAGCCATTCAGAGATCTGCAGCTCGCCCTGAATGTCCTCCTCGGAGTGTGGCTCCTCATCGATAAGGCCGGAGCGTACTTGAGCTTTGGTCTGCGGCTTGATGGGTGACGATAACCTAATAACTTTGATGATACTCGTTCCTCGATCATTTGTGACACGATAGACTTCTGCGAAAGATGCTTCGGCAATCTTATCGATTTTGTCTCCTGGTGGACAAACGTCATCCCAAATCAGAGTCCGGGGCGGCGGTTCCTGGTAAACTTCCTGTGGAGCTTCTGATTGAGTTTGTTGTGTTTTTGAAGGTTTAATTGACTCGCTATCGCCTGGTGGTGTATCCGAGGCTGCTTCTTCAACTTGTGGAGCTTTCTCCTGCTCAGGCTCATGGGGAGTTTTGTCTTCCTTGGGACGGATAAGCTCGACTTCATGTTTCTCGACAGCAGATGTTGCCTTTTTTATTTTTCGTGTTCTTGGTTTCGGTGGGTTTTCCTCTTTGATTCCAAGTGTCGATATTTTCTTCGTCACCAAAGATATTGAGTCTTCCTTGGTGCTTGGTTCTGGTCTTGGTCGGACTGGGCTCTGTGGCAGTTCGGCAAATAGCCGTTCGGCCTTTGACCGCTTCGACTGCTTGCCGTATTTTCGTGCCGTAGTATTCCGTGACATCTTAATCAATTGGTGAGAGAACCTGATGAGTTCTACAATCTCCTGTGCTCTTTAATCAATCAGGAGGTCGCCTTGAATGCTGACCTTGGACGTGTTGGCAGGACAACGGACCCACCTGGAGACATTCTCTCCCATGCAGCTATGTTTGAGGCGCCTGGTTACCTTTTCTTCTAAAATCATTCCTTTTAAACGCTGACTTCGAGCTTGTCTAGCTACTTTTTCAATATGAAGTAGCCTTTCGAATTGTAAGAGTCTCTGGTTTGTAGCAACAAGAATTGGCTCTTGGCCGTATTCTCGGTTCCTATGAAAGGATACGGTCAGGTAATTTGGCATTCTTTCGGTTGTCATTGCTGCAGTGCGAAATAGTATGAGGACAATCCAGCTATCCGTACAATTCCTGAGCATATGGGTATCTACTCGAAGCCATAATGTTTTGATATTTGGACAAGGTAGGAAACTGCTTGGAAGGCGGATGCCTGAATATTGCATCAACTTCCACCGCGTTACTCTACGTAAAGGAAAACGGGCCAAGTCAGAGGCCACACCATATGCTAGCTACCTATATTAGTAGGTATTCGGTCGTTTTCGAAAGCCATATCCCGTTTCTTCCTTCATCTGCAATACAGGCACCGAGAGGCCCCACATTGGTGGGAAGACGAAGTTCATGAACTGTTAAATGAGGAGCCAACAGGTACAGGGGCGGAGATGAGGTGATGGTGTGACATTGGATCGGTTTGCGTATTTGACTCTGGCCATCAAGTAACCTCGCAGGTATTTGCTCAGCTATTGAGGTGCTGTACACTCTGTTCTCGAGACATTCGATCTAAACTTGCACGAAAAAGATTAAACAAGCATTCACAGCAGGCCTGTCGATGACGACGAAAGAGAAGGTAACTTGGGGTGCCGTGCGGTAGGTATGTAACTCGATCCGCACACTATAACAACTAAATAGTCAAGACACCGCTATATACTAGGTTTGGATTTAAGATAGTATATCATAAATATTATTTAAGCTTCATAATTAACTATAGTCGTTTTTCTTATTTTTATTCTGCTCTTTTAGAATACTTTCTAAAAGAGAAAGACTCTGGCGTGATAAAATAATCAATCGTTTATGGCGTGTTACTCCACCTATGGTGCTCTAGTATTTCTATCAAGTCTAGTGTGCGGCGCATGCAACCCCCCGGATTTTTGGTCTCGGCCCCCA
>JAAVUK010000355.1:0-25971 GCA_014899095.1 Fusarium buxicola
GCCAAGGTCGTCGTCCGTCTCATCAGTCTGATTAAAGTCGTGCGAGTTGGGGTTTGGGGAGGCAGCGTAGCCGTCGGCGCCGTTCATGGCTGGGGGCTCGTCTTCGGAAGCGCCCTTCATGTAGAAGCCATATTGGATGAGAGTGATGCCGAGGCCAGCGCGCGAACCGTTCTTGGCAGCGTGGGTCGAGTGGAGGAGGTAGGTGAGGAGGAAGCCGACGAGTGAGAAGGAAGTCGAGATCATGCCGTTCCACATGAAGGAGAAGAAGGACCCGACAGGCATGCCATCGATGTACACCTCGTCGGGGCCGCCCATGCCGGGGGCGAGGATGGTGGTTTCCCAGTACGGGGGAGCAGCATCAGCGGCGGCTTGCTCGTACGACTGGGGGAAGAGTTAGCGATTGAACATGTACATCAAAGTCTAACTGGGTGCCACATACCGGTGGTTGCTCGTCCTTCTCAGTGTCAGTGCTGCCTCTCTCCGGGCGCGCGGACAGATTGGCAAAAACACCATCAGACCCAGAACCTCCGCCTACGATTCTTGTTGACCTTGAACTGGATGGTGCTGGTACGGGAGCCGTCGGCAGCTGAATGGGGTGCTGTGTCGTGCTGACATTCTCGGTCGATGAAGACGGTGACGTCAAACTGTGTGGCATCAACCGCCTCCGGTCGTCAACCTCGTCGTCGCTATCGTCGTCATCGTCAAAGGCATCGGCGAGAGCGGGATCGACCTGGTGCTGTCGTTGGGGAGAAGAGGCTCGGGAGTGAAATGAGGGCGGTGGCGAGTTGGGAGTGGGATGAGAGAGATTATTTCGGGCGTCGACAGGTTTATCGACGTCGTCTTCATCGTGAGCGTTGATCTAAATCTTGTTAGCAACCTCCAAAGACCGCAAATAGTAGGTATCTCGGTCGCGATGCTTACTCGTTCGTATCGTCCCGACATGATGGCTATCGTCTGGGCGGTGTCGGGCTGCCTCCCGAGTCCGCTCGGCACTGACAAATGGAGTATGCACACGAGGATAAGAATTCGTGAGATTAAGAACGTTCAAATAGAGGAGAAAAAAAGAGAAACGAAAAAAGTAGAAGCTGCAGTCTATGGGCGCAAGAGGCGAGAAAACCAGTGCGAAGAAAAGGTGATCTTCAAGGGAGCGACGTGAAAAGGACTGGTTGCGTTGCGTTAAGTTGCGTCTGCGGTTACGAGGCGAGGAGGAAGAGTCGGAGTGTCGCCTGGCTGTATCCGGAGGGTATCCGGACAGTGCGAATATGCTTAGGGGCCGCCTGAGATTGGGTATGCGGGAAAATGCTCCGGGCCTTGTGGGCGGCGCCAAATTGACTAAAAAAGGGGCACATGAGCATGTGGATAGGTGGTGTAGTGACACATCAAACCACCGCGGCGCACTGTACGCTTGTCTCACGAATCGCAACGGATCCATGGATGTCTGTCTATGCCCGCTTCGTCTCATATTCTCTGACCTTGACGCTTTCGACCCCTTGACTTCCATTTACAAAACGAATTATCGCATGAAAGGGGCAGCGCGCAATGACAACAAGTCAAACGCCATTCTGGATTAGCGGTCGAACACCCTAGAAGAAAGAGATATGGTGACAAACCACTCGAACCTCAAGCCGTCACATTGTGGCTTGTGAGGTGGGCAGTGCTCGGCTGGCTCCACCTCCACAATCGATGCATCACAGGCTCTAGGTCGCTCTCGAGGCTTAACAAGTGATGAGGCAATCAATCTCAGGGTCTCGTGGCGGCCTGAGGCTGACACCACCTGACCCAATCAAAAGTCGTCGATATACAGTCTGAATTTACCTCGACACTGTGACAGAAACACTGTCTTTGGGGATTTCTTCAATGGTTGACGTCGAGGATTCCATCCGCAGCGTAGTGCGACCCTGGCAATAACTCTCTTACTCACTCCACAATGTCGCGCTCATTATCAGTAAGTTAAGATCTGTATCAATATAATGGAGTTCCTTTCGAGCTGATCTTTGCGCGTTTTGTAGCGCAAAATTTACACCGACGTCTTTGCCCGCTGGCCAAAGCAGGCCCTCCGTCCCGATCACCAGCTCCAAGATGTCCTTGGCAAAGCTGTCACCGAACGACACCAGAACTACAAACCCTCAATGGAACATGAGGAAATGCTGAAGGCGAGGGCGCTCCAATTCCTCCTCCAGGACCGGTACAACGATCGGGTATGCGCTGATATGTCGAGGGTCTTGATATATAACTCGGATGCTAACTGATGGGTAGTTCAAGCTCAAGGGACCATTGCTCGAGCCGAAGAGCCAGCCTACATACTTTGAAGATCTGATCAGGGAAATCGACGAGGCGCCCAATCGATCATGGCTGGGGAGGTTGGGCAAGAGGTTGTCTGGTATGATTCGATTCCAGTAGATGCGGTGCGCAACACAATAGCAAAGTCGAGGGGCGGTTGATCATACGTGATAGACATGGTTTGCCGGCGCGCAAAGGATACCCATGGTACGATATTTGGTTGGCATCTGGTTTGTATGTGTACTTGTACATTAGCTGTATCAAAAGCGATTCCCCTTGCAACGCGTTCATTTATCAACTGCTCGTTTCCTGCCCCTTTCCGACGGTCTTTCTACTTGTCTTCGAGGTCTCTCATCCCGGTACGTAGTGCGTACTTCATCTCCGGATCCATCTTATCCATGAACTTCACAAGCCACCATTGGAGCAGGCAGCCCAAACAACGAACCTTAGATATACTTCCGCTCCGGATCCAGCTCGTCCATCTTATCAATCAGAAACTCGTACCCCGTGAAAACAATTCCGCCCGACATAATCAACCTCGCCAACCGGGGAAGCGCACCACTCCAGAAGGTCAAGACGCCCTCATGCTTGAAGATCGTGGCCGCGCACCTGAAGCTGTTGCCGTACGTCTTGCGCGCCTCAATGCTCTGCATGCGCGTCTTGATCGTGTCAAGCGGTTGCGTCACGTACACGGTAATGAGACCCGCGAGTCCACCCGTGGCGAACGTGCCCACGACGCCGAGCTTCTCGCCGGGAGCAGTGTATGACTCGGCCATCTGCTTGAGGAAAGTGTAGGAGCCGAAGCGGGTGGCACTATTGGCGGCTTGGCGGGCGGTCGTAGGGACGAAGCCTTGGAAGAAACCGCGGAGGCCGCGCTCGCGGGCGATGATGGGGACGGCGTGGAGGAAGCCGCGTAGTCGGGGTTTGGGGGACTTGCGGTCGTCGATCCTATTGACTGATGAGTTCTGGCTCCGAGTACAAAGCGAGCCGGCGCCTGGGATGTATTCTGGACTTACAGAGTGGTCTTGATGCTCTCTGTGGGAGTAACAGCCAGCAACGACTCTGTTACGCCAGCACCAAAGCCCGCAAGGACAGTCCGAGGACCTGATAGCTTGCCATTCTCATCGGCCAGCATTGCCTTGTACTGATCAAACGCCACGAATCCTGTCCCCGGTCAGTTTTCCCCTGCTCACGCGACGTATGCCAACGACGCGAGCGAGTCTTGTACGTACGAATTCCAGCCTTGGCCGAGTTTCCGATAATCAAGGTGGTGCATCCGGCATACCACTGCTTGCCAAACGGCGGCCATGGGAGCTTCTGCCCTTCTGCTAACCGTCGGTTCAACTGTGACCGGGTCTTTGCAACTACACGCTCCAATCAGTCCCCTTCAGTTCCAAGTCCCTTTGGACCTGGCTGTCTTCGTGTCTCTCGAAGTGCGACCGGCTCGGCAAAGGTGGTTCGGCAATTAGACGTACATTCGGCGGGATAGGTGATGGCTATGATGCAACAGCGTCAGTGTCAGTCGCAAAGCTCCGAGGTAAAGCGTAATTGATCTCCCATGCCTTGGACATACCAATCTCGATTGCACCGGCGGTCGAGCCAGCGATGACGGACCGCAGAGCGCTAGGCTTCTTCTTCTTCTCTGCTTCCTGCGAGGTCGACGCCATGGTGAATGCTGGAGCCTTGACTGGTGACGATTCACAAGTTGTACGGGGAACTTTTTTTGGGGAACGTGGGGGAAGAAGTCAATGTGGATGTGTGATTTCGTCACTTCACAGCTTCGCACGTGCGGTCTGAGCGCCGATGTCGCTGGGGGCTTGGACGCTGGGCTTCAGGGTGGTCAGCCACTGAAATTGTCCCAGTCAGCCCCAGATTGCAGGGCGCTCCGGGCGTTATGCAGGGGCGATCAGGGCCGTTCCGTAACCTCGGGCTTTCGCGGCTCAATTGGAACTCTACAATTCCTGTTGCTGAAGCTCTCTCAACTTCTGCCGAATCACTCAAATATGGTGCATAACCTCTTGACTTCAGTCATCCAAGGTTGACATGGATGTTTTGCTTCGTTCTAGGCAGATATGGAGTGCATTATCTCTTTTCCCTAATTTACAATGAGCCGCGTGCTTGGACGTTTATCTTTTGCTACCTGGTTGACTCGTGTCTATGGTGATGACTTGTCCAAACCATGCGGTACTGGGCCGTGCCGCTTGCTCAGCAAACCCACAAGCTATCCTTCGACAGACTGTCACCGGCCCATGGACATAATTCTGTCTTTAAGTATTGGATGCATCTCGCTAGCTATATCTGCACTGGATATGCACATCGTCCTCCATCTCTCGTTGCCATGTAACTTTTGTTTGCTCTACGTCCCTATACATTGACCATTTCGTGACATGTAGGTAGGCTGCTGGTTGAGGTCAGAATCCTAAAAGCGAAGCAGACTGGTATTCAAGCCTTCGCAGGAGCCTCAGTGCTGAATTGAGTATCCATATTCTGGGCATAAACTCCATCTCTCCTTGAAACTGCTCTTCGGACCAGATCAGAGAACCGCTATCCATCATCCTGGCAACTCTGAGTAATCCTCCCAACATCGACCCGAGCATTCAATTCTTCCCTTCTAGACATCTTGTCAACGCCTGACCGCGCAGTCACTTTTGAGTGGAGGGAATTCTATCTCAAGTCATGAAGCGTACGTGGGGCCTTGATCCCATGATGCCTTCGAGAATGTCACCCAGCATGCGGGATCCGTATTCGAGTGCCAGGATATCCCCAGGTTATTTCGGATAATAACTACAGCTCTTAGAGAGAAAGCCTAGACAGACTCCCACATCTACACCACACCAAAAAGCCGCCGCGCTTGTCATGAACAACCTTCAGCTTGCGCATATTCCCGGTGCTGGCCTCATCTAATAGTCGTGTTTGATCTGCAACATTCCTCGGGAAGGTGACAACCAACTTCTTTGAGCTTTCATAGGCCCCGCATGAAAGAGTTCGTTTGAATTGCCCCCGGTATCCATGCCCTTCGTATATGCGCAGCGTCTTTCGCCATGCCCTTATTCCCTCTGCATGTGGGCGGCCTTGCTTTCACCTTTAGCTGTTTCGTCAAGCTTTGAGACCAGTCTATTGTCTTGGGGCCGACCTCCAGCGCCATGGCATCGAAGCCGCAGATGATGTGCAGCCATTTGTCGAAATTGGGCAAGGAACTCGAGCAGCAATCTTGGAAAAAGGGGGTTTGCATATTGCCTTCAAAAAGGAGTATCAAGGTTGTGTCATCTGTCCTTGAGGTAGCCTCCAATATAGAGCCCTACAACCCCCAACTTAATGGGAGTTACACCCTGGCCTATGGCATCCAGGCTTGGGTGCCAACTCATTGGGGGTGTATACCGGAAAACGACGACGATTTCTGGAATGGAAATCTGGTCAAGTCTCCTAAGCTATACCGAGTCGGAACCACAGCAATTGTGATGAAAGGTATATGCCCGTTTCTGGAAATCGTTCGGGGTGCTCTCATAGCACACTTTCACCCGCGCTCCAGCAACCATACTTTGAATCAATACGTGCTTGAGGGGATTTGAACCAACCCGAAACAGGCACCGCTTGATTATGGACCCAATAGGCTCCTACACATGGAAAATACTAGAAGTCATCAATGGCGCCTCCCATTAACGGAAAACCCAACTCTATGAAGTCTATCGAGCTACTGATGCCAGGTTACGACTCTGAGAGTGGGCGCACCATCTCGCGATGAGTGCCCCATGTCTCGATCGGACGTCCAGTAACATATCTCTCATAGCCATTCATAACCGACTCCGCCCTGAAGGGTTGGCGAAAATGTTGTTTCCTGATAATTTCATTGCCCAGGTTCACGTAGGCTTGTCTGAAAGTCGAGTACAGTCGAGGGCTTCTCTGGTAGCTTGGAATATAGAGTTCGTTGTCGCCGGACGCCATCGCAAGCCAGAATAGTTTGTATATCTCGAAGCAAAGTTCGGCCGAAAAGGTAACCTGGTAACAGCTTTCGAAATCGAGAAGATGGAGATGCAGGAAGTGGCCCGGACAGTGTGGATCTGGCTTGAGTCCCAAAACAAACTCGATCCCATGACCATCGATTCCAACCCCCCAGTGCATGGTAGCATACGCCTTTCCCATGCCAGATGCCAGCGTGTAGACATCCATTCCGATGATCTCAATAGCTGACAAAGGGAGCGGAAAGTTTCTGAGAGAGAAAGACCCCGCGGAGAAGGTCCAGGAATCCTTGCCGAGGTAAGGTCGGATGAGACAATGCTGATTTTTAGGGCGTTGCAGCACAACCTTGAAGACAATTTCACGATTGAAAGGCTGGTCTAGGCCTTCGCGAGGATAGAAGACTGAAATAAGAGCGGCTCGAACTGGTTGGGGGAACGGGTATATCAACTCCATTCTCACATACTCTGTCGGAGAGTAGTCTTCGGGGGGTAGCTGCTTCAGGTTCCTCTGCCAATAAACATCAGCGCTGCCCGACCCAGGGGTTATCGTAGCAAAGGTCCTAGGGACTCGGAATCTTTTGGAAATCGATATCCCATAGCGGAGACACGCTGATTCGACCTGGCAATGAAGCCCCTCACTAAACTCCGTCACCTCTGAACGAAGCATGTGCATCTTTTTGAGCACATATGGTTGATCGCGTTCCTGGAATACTGTGCTTGATTGGCCGCTTCCGATCTCGTTGAAGCCCAGTACTTTAGGTTTCCGTTCACTGTGGTATAATCTGTTGTATGCTGTGTCGGGGCGGACTAAAATGTCTGCCGAGATCAAGGCGGCTGGGTCGACCAGCGCTTTTTTGAGGACTTGGCGCGGTGTAAGGCCTGGTTGCGGGAGCTCGGTCGTATGGGTATTGCTCATGATGCTAGTGAGATTGCGAGTTATATTGAGCTGGAGGATACCAAAAAGCGGTAGTAGTATGGATGAGAGTTGGATGCACGGAAACCGTTGAAAACAATGGAAGAGGCGCATCATGAATACCTGATGGGCGGGTTGAAGGGTTGAAGACAAGCAGGAGCTCATGCGTAGGGGAGGGCAGTATCTACCAGGCACAGCTTCTTTCTATAGGTAGAAGAGCAAGAGCACGGCACGCAACTCGTTCAGTGACCCAACGAGTAACTTGGGTCGAGTTCAGGGTCACATGTTTTAGGAAAGCGATCTGAGCATTGCATCGACAAGCTCTTCAGAGACCTCCTTCGCAGGTTGGCCCGAATTACTGCTTAATCTCGCGCGCCCACTTCTTCTCCAAGGCCGACTTCCACTCGGTAAAGCTCGCTACGTCCCCATTCACTAGCAAAATCTCCCCCCTATGCAACACTCTCCCCAGTGGCGGGACCTTGAACCACTGATGGTCACTCCGGCAGATCAGGTCTGCCCTGTGATGGCTTGTCTTGTTTCCTTCTCCTTTGATGACGTCCATACACTTGGCGTCGTAGCATTCCATGCAATACTCGCAGATGAAGTAGTCATCCGAGGGCGGGATGAGGTCAAGACACTGGGCACAGCTCTGCCGCATTGTCTGGATCTCTGGGAGCTTCGGCTCTACGCGCTTGAGGACAGGCGAGTCAGTCGGCGTCGCGGCGAGAGCCTTGGGGTCAATCTTGCGCATGGATTGACTTAGAGCACGAGCATTCTCAATGTCGTTGGCGGCGATGAAGAGACGAAGGAGGTTATCCAACGCGTACTCGTCGTTCTGCACGTCGTCGTCGCCGAGAATTTCCAGACTGTCGTTGATGAGCTGTCGGAGATCGCGATTGGCCGCGGACTGGCGACCGAGAAGGCGGTAGAAAAGGGAGAGATAGATGGCAGCGACGTTGACATCTGAACCGACCATTTCGATTGGCATGTCTTGGTTCTGGTGCCTGCTCTGCTTCTCCCTCACCTTCTCTAGCTCCTTGAGCCAGCTGTCTGCCTCGGGCGTCCTGAGTCCGGCATGGAGAATGCGTTCTTTGTAGAGACCTGCGAGCTTCTGGAAGGCTAGGGCGTATGCCTGTCTTGTCGGGACGTTGCCACGCGGGCGGTATCCTAGTTGAGTGATCTGCTCATACAGATCGATGGCAGACTCGATGTCACGGCTGTAGGTGTACGTCGCGCCAAGAGACAGTCTCAGGTAGAGAGCCTTGAGGGGGTCGCGAGTTGCAATAGCAATCTCAATGGTGAAGAGAAGACGATCGAGGAGGAAGCCTGTTGCACCGACCTTGCTCGCCGCCTTGGGGATCCAGTCAATGACTAGCGGCTTGTTGTGGAACTCAAGCAGGAAGTCAACCAGGCGCGTCCGGTCATGCTCGGCATCAGTGGCTGTCTCAGAGAGCTGCTGAAGAAACTTGATAACCTCCTCGTGACGATTCTCCGTGGCCAACAACTCCAGGTATCCTACCTCTGCCTCAAAGTATTCGTCGCGCTCCTTCGTGTCAAGTCCTGCGCCCTTGGCGCTCTTCATGGCTTTGATGAAGTACGTGAGGGATTCATCAACTTTCTCGAGCTCCTCGCAGCAGCGCGCAATGAGAATGTGGTCCTTGTACAATCGCCACTTGCTACTCTTTAGAGCCTGCCCGTCGAGTTTGCCACTTGCAATCAGCTCATCCTCAATGGTCTCGCACTTGAGGGTCACCTCCAGGGCCTCCTTGAAGCGAGCATCTCGTGACAGGCAGTAGGCGATGCGGCCAAGAGTCTCGACGCTGTTGTTGTCCAGAGCAAGAGCCTTGTCATAGTGGAAGAGAGCCTTGTTGTGCATGTTGTTTGTCAGGTACGTGCTGCCACAGCGTCGATGCCAGTGGGCGGACTCTGGGATTTGCGCCCATTCAGCAGCCTTGACGATACGCTTGTCCACGGGGATCTCGGTCCAGTGTCTGTTGCAATCGGTCCAGGAGTAACCCTCCTGCATAAACGCAATGGATTGGACGATTTTGAAGCAGAACAAGGTGGGAACGTACTTCTTGAAGTCCTTCGAGAGCCATGCTCTGGCGTACAAGTCACCGATTGGCTTGAAGATCCCTGGCGACTCGTCGATCCCCTTCTTGGCCCATTCTCGAGCTTCTGGGCTGAGGGAGTCGAGGACATCCGGGTCGCTCATCCATTTCTTCAGACCCTTCATATTCGGATCGGTGAGGACATCAAGACCCTCATCGTTCTTCTCGTACATGAGGGTCCAATCGAGAATGATGCTGTCGTCCGTGAGCATCTTGTACACCTGCTGTCCAAGCTCACACTTCTCAGAACCCGGCACCGTCGCTGGATCGAGGACAGCCAGATGTTCTTGCCAGTACCAGGCAGCATACTGCTTGATAGCTTCTCGGCCATTGCCAAGCTTGCACTTCTCGAACCATGCCTTGTCGGTGAAGATGGACAAGCAGGTCTTGAGAATGTGGATCTTTGCTATGGCTGGGTCGAAGCCAATAGTCGAGCTACCGCCCTCGGAACCCAGCTGCGCCGAGTTCTCCTTGCTAAAGAAGCTCTTTACGGAAGAGTGGAAGAAAGTGACCCATGTCTTTGACTTGTTGGATCGAAACTCCATCTCGCTCATCGGGTCAAAGAGATCAGAGTTGGTGGCAGGGCTGGTTCCGCGGGCGAGGCTTCGTCCTGGGCTTCGTCCTGGGCTTCGTCCTGGGCTTCGAGATGGACTCAGCACCTTTTTCGGTCTGGCGTGTCGGCCTGGTGAGAGATTCCGGTTGAGATCAGGTGTACCGGTTGACCGCCCAAAGATGCTCTGGCTTCTTGGGCTTTCGTTTCTGCCGGAGCCCGGGCGGCTGGCTGAGCTTGATCGTCTGCCTGAACCCAGGTCGCCTTTCATAATGCGCTGTAGTTTCTCGTGCTCTCTGATCAGGTCGTCTGTTGTCAAGCCATCCTCGCGCTCGAGCTCAAAGAAGCACGCATACTGACCACGCAACGTCTCCTCAAGATGGAACGGCGGGTCACCGAATCTAAGAATGAGAACGGCTTCCAGCTGCTCCAGACTCAAGACCTCTTCTGCACAAGCGACCCACTGCAGCATCTCGTTGAGATCACTGGTCTGATCTTCGTACAGTGTCTCGGAAAGATTCTTGAGTGTCCTCGCAAGCATGCCGTTAATCTCCTTCGGGTACGACTGGAGGCTTTGGAGGACGGTTTGAGGGTGTCGCTTTCGGCTGATGTCCTCGAGCATGAACTTGGCGAGAATGAAGAGTCCATCGGCTTGCTTGACCATTGCGTCGATGACCTTTTCTTTGAAGTCTGGGGGAGTACGGCTGAGGTTGCGAGCTCGCCAGACGCTCTCTTCTATATAGACCCTGACATCCTCTGCATTCCGGTCGGGAGTGACGTTGAGGGTTGTGAGAATCTGGCTCCCTCGATTATCCGGGTCAAGCGCATACGTTACCGCTTCGGTCATGTATGTCCTTCCAATGAGCGCGACTTGGACCTTGCAATGGTCAGGTCTTTGAACAGACTCATCATCAGAACCAAGCTGCTCGAGCAGCTCTTCGACCTCGGCAGGGTCCCCCTCATCAATGCCGTCAAGGAAGATGTAGATGGTTTTCGGTAGCCTGTCTTCTTGGAACGGCTGAACCAGCAGCTTTCTGAAAGCACTGGGGATGGTCCTGATCTCGTCGATGCTGCGCAGACTCTTGAGGAGCTGCTTTGCATAGAAGGGATCGCTCTCGCTCAGCTGGTAAGCGACGTCTCGAAGCGCCTGAAGAACTGATCTTGTCTCTGGGTTGTTGTCGCGGAAGTAAAAGTAGGCAAGGCGGGGGAGGTTCTCGGTGCCCCAGGCGATGAGTTTTGTTGTTAAGAAAGACTTGCCCGTCCCTGAACGTCTAATGAGCATCTGCTAGGGCGCCTTGGGATGGGCAGAACCTACCAGCAGCACCTGATATCCAAAGGAATCTTGTGTGTGTGCCAATCCACGATTTGAGTCCTTCATCTTTGAGAATCCATTCTCCAGTGCTTTCTGTCCGCGCCTTGTTGAACAAGGTGAAATAGTCTTCAGGAAACGGAGAAGGGTCCAGGATCTCCTTGAGCTTGTCCTGGTACGCCGCGGCAGTTCGCTCGCGGACCTCGGATTGCATCTGCAGAACAGTCTGGTTGACCTGGTTCACAATTTCTTCCACCCGGTCAGTCTTAATGTGGAGCTTATTCACGCCTCCGTACATGTCAGCAATAACCTGTCTCTCCTCGCCGATATTTAGAGCCTTGAGCTTCTCCAACGCTTCCTGCACTGGGCTGTCGGCGCCGAAGAGGTTCCTGAAGTACGCCTTGAAGCGACCGCGGCGGACTTCCTTGCCCGCCAGCACAAACACTTCGAACAAGGTGGCGAGAATAGTAATGACTTTGTTTCGCAGAGCATCGCCCATTTCATGCTGGATGTAAACCTCCAATCGCGATGTAAAGTCCTTCAGCCTGGTCAGAAAAACTTGACACAAGCGGGCGGGGTTGTCGCATATCGCTCACCTTCAGGTGATCACACAACTCGACGATGGAATCGTACGTGGACGAAACATCACGCGCGGCCTTGATCAAGTATGCCACAGCGCCGAAGATACCCTGAGCTGGCGCAAAAATCCCTGAAGTGGCGCCGGACACGATCTCTCCGATGACCTCGACGGGCGTGAGAGTTGCGGCAAGGGCGCTAAAGATGGTCTGTCGCTTCTCGCGAAACTTTGTGAACTGCTCATTCTGCTTCTCAATCAGGCCTATCAGGTCGCTGACTGACTTGATCGGGGGGTTCATGAAGTCGTCGAGTTTCTCCTTGGACGAGTCTGTGTAGAGCTTGCTGGCATCCTTCAGGACCTCGTTGAACCTGGCTTCGGCTGAGGCCCTCTCCTCTTTGCGGTCCACCATGATGCTCAACGGCGCCGCAGAGGGTTTACAGCGCTTAGTTCAAGGGCGAAGGTTTCCAAGAGTTGTTAAGAAAAGTCAAGAGCATGCGTCTTTCAAAAGGACAAGTTTCGTGGTTTCCCAGCTTTGAGGCTGAGTTGAATCACGGAGCCTCAAGCGCAGTGGGGGCAAAAATATTTAGTGAGGCATCAGCAGCAAGTGGCCGGTGTGGCAAGGCTCGGCACGGTACTCCGGACGGCATGGAACGATGCGGACGGAAGCATACGTCAAATATTGGGCGCCCGGGGTTACGTTGCATATATAACCATGCCTCTGTTGGTAAGGCTGATACTAAAAACTGGGCGATCTGTAGGCTGTGTGCGACGCTGATATGGAGCCTGGTTTCGCGAACGTCTTGGCTTGTTGGCTTGGACATCACCTGAGGATGCATTTTTCGGAACTCGGATGTTGTGCTGACGCGTTGCAGGGATGAGAAGGGTTAGCAGAGGTAATGAGTTGACTCAACTGTGAGTGCAGCACAGGCATTCAGCTTTACCCAGAGGTTGCCCGTTATATGTCAGATCTTCAAAGAAAGGCAATTGTAAACAACGAACCAGAAAGCCAAGCAGGCTGTTCTTTAACCACGGCAAGTCATGCTTGTCGGTCGGCGTCGGCCTGGCATGACAGGGATATCCCATTCCCCAGTTGGGTCACTGCCCCATCGAAACCCACAGTCAAGCAACCCTTGGTGGCCTGACCATCGATGACTCTCCTTGCGTCTGTGCCTGATGGAAGAGGCAGGATTCGCCTTTGCACGTTGGCCGTTTGTTCAAAGTGAAGCAACTGGTTCTGCTTCGAAGGATTCAGAGTTGACTCTGAGGCATTATTGAGATCGAGTTGAGGATCAGACTTGATGAACAGGTAGACAAAGGCTTGCTATCTCCCCATCTCCTCTCCTAGGGTGATTTTAACAAATCAGGACCTCTCTCCACTCAAACTCACGCACACACGCCGCTTTACTGAGCGGTATTGCGAGAGAGGAGCCGAAGCTGAGGCCGACCTCAGGCTTGAAAGGGTTTTGGAGCGACTCAATGATGTATGATACCCCAATCCACCCACATCTCGCGTATTTTAGTGGCATTGAACCCACCTCTTGCTCTTTGATCAGCATGATACCGATCTCTACAGCTGTGTACTCTTTGTCACTCCGAGTATCACCATCCATCTTTTTGAAGTAGTCGGCGAGCGTTGGTCCTAGTAAATGCAGCGGCGTGCGGACGCGCGATATTGTCCGGAGCGTCGAATGGACCAGAACCCCTGTAGTTACGTTTGCATCTTTACCATCGGCCGGTTCAACGTATCCAATCTTCGTAAAGCAGAAAGGTCCATCCATCCATTCGGATTCTCGAGGGTCTATGTCGACCTTCAACGTCCAGCCATCAAGGCAGAGAGCAATACGGTGATCGTCTCTTAGGTCTTTCAAATTGTCACCCATTGCAGCTTCCCAGAGACGTTTCTCACCACTTCCAGTGATGAGAGCAATGTCCACAAGAGCGCAGTGGTACGCTAGCCTGGATGAAGTATTGGGCCTTGGCGTTGGCCGTTGATCGATAGACGGTGGCCAGGTCTCTGCAACAGAAAGTGGTGTCAGACTTGTACTCCTTAGGTAAAACCCAGTCTCTCCTCTTTGTAGCTCTATGCGGGTGTATTGAAACTTCCACCCCAGCCAGGTCCAGCTCGGGAAATAGGGAACTCGCTTGCCAGCCTTAGTCGTCTTGGGATACCAAGACAAGCCAATCGTGAAGGCTGTAGTGTTGTTCGGAAGACCGATTCCTGTGGCCAATGGGATTCCCTGGAAGATGCGGATGGATTTTGCTCTGCCTTCGAAGTTGTCTAGGACCCCTCTAATTGCATTGAAACGATCTGTATCGAACGTCAGGTTTCGAACGGAGTACTCGTCAATGTAGGTATCCAGGAGTGAGTTGTTCAAAGATGTTTCCGTGTCAAGGTCTGCGCCTGGAAGATCAAAGATTGGCTGGACATCAAGCCGCTTACTAGGATCTGTAGGACAGTGCTCAAGGCAATACATGGCGTTGCACTGAAAGTAGCACTGAGTTGAAGTGAAAACTAAAATTCTCTGGGATAGGATGGACTCTTGGTATGTCCACCCACGGCTGTTCCACTCGGACTCGAGTACTTCTTGTCGTAATGCATTGTGAGCTGGGCTGAATGCCAGGTTCCCAATTTTCCGAGGCGGCGTTCGCGGCTCAGAGACGCCGTTTAGACCGTGACTGGGATCCAGCCCACGCGATGCAACAATGGTCAAGTCGGAATACCGGTAGATATGACCCATGTTCTGCAGCTGAGCATGCTTGGCTGTAGGGTTATCTTGGGGGATACAATATCGATCAACCCAGATGAAATCATAGCCTAGAGCCTTGGCCACAGTCATAACATCCTCGATTAGAGGAGGGAAAGAAGAACTTGGCGGAGTACAGCCTGAGAGCTCCGTATGAGCCTCATTGTTTCCCCACACATAGCTAACAGCGATATATGGGCGATAAGATTGAGAGGTAGATGGGCCGAATGGACAGGTAGCTAGCTGACGTGTGTGGATATTGAGGAGAGTGAAAACTGGAATAGTAACATCGAGATCTGCTCGGCACGACTTTGAGTGGCCGAGTTTGCAATTTTCTATCCATGATCGAATGAGGCCATAATTTGGAGTTGTCCAGTCATATTCTTCTTCGTCGTCCCAGTCCGAAACCGAAAACAAGTCGTTTGACGATGCGCCGGTGTATCCAAGTTGGATTTCCAGCAGCAAAGCCTTATTCGTGCACTGAGCAACTGGTTCAATGAATATCGGAACCGGGTGGTCAGCGTCTTGCTCGACAACCAGAGTACTGAAGAATTCGCAGAGACCGCAACGTGGCGGGCTTGGGAGGCGCTTGAAGACGTGGCCTTCCTTTACTCCAGAGCGAAAGCGATCTAGAAGGACATTGAAGATGCTGCAGTCCGCGCAGAACTTGGACATTGCGGAGGGCTACTTCAGCTGTGATCGTGTCAAGAAATAGCAAAATGAATGGTTACTGTAACTTAGCGGTTAACCTAGATCACGGCCCGATAATAGACAATCACGGTGCGGAATATCTTACTTCCTCGGAATGATCCAGATTGAAGCCCTAGAGCAAACCCTCCTCCGGACACCTCAGCAAACTCATCAATCTGCTAGTCGAAACTTGGAATCCTTCCTCGATTGGCTAGATACATACACGTCTGTTAAGAAGCCAATAGAACTCGACAAGTCTTTCTCAGCCAGTGAAACTAGCGAGAATAGTAGCAGCAAGCTCTTGAGAAGTCTCCTCAGCCACGCCCAGCAAATTAGAATCCGATGCTTCCCTCGATGGCGCGACGAGACTACGAGCCTCCCCTTCCTCAAATAGCTGAGCTACCGCCAAGTCCAGGATCCAGCCTCGATCGCCCTTCTCGTGTTTGCTCCGTGCCCCATTTATCAACTCCTTGGTCGTTGATCGCTGGATGTCCCATTGGCTTCTTGTAGCGCTCTGAAAGGCTTCTAACAGTTCGTTCTGACACGTCTTGATGGACAGGACGCGCACAAAGCGGTTCGCCGTATCATCTGGGTGCTGAAGTACCCCGACGACTGCTTGTCCAATACCCTGCAAGGTGGTGCCTGTGAATTGTTCTGTCCCCGAGTCGTAAATAAGGGCAGAGCGGTGTGCTATGTTGAAGCCCATGAGAGGGAAGCGCTTGAGAGCCCAGTCTATGGGGTTGCCTGAAGTAATGCCAGTCCAGGTAAATGCCTTGTTGGCTTCGGCGCGAGCTTTTGCGTGATCTGTCCCAACTGTACGCTGAGCACGGATGCTCTCAAGTTCAGGAAAGCTGCGACATTCCGGGCCCCAGCCAAAGTCTTCGATGATGAAGCGCTTTACTCCCGCAGCCTCGGCGGCATCAATCATGGCGGATTGCAGCCCGATGCCTGCGGGGCCGACCACGCATACCACCGCATCTTGGCCCGCCAGGGCTTTGGTCAGGTTCTCGACGGTATACGTCGTCCTAGAGATCGGGAGGCCTTCTGGAAATGTTGCTGTTGACTCTGTTCGAGTGATAACGGTCACTTCAAACCCGGCTTTCGTGAGGGCGGCCGTGATGGGTGTGCCAAAGTTGCCGGATGCCTTTGGTCGTCAGCCTACGTGCTTCATGGAGGGATTGGTCTTACCCCAAAAACGGCGACCTTGTTTAAACCAGACGCAGTCATTTTATGTGATCAAGAGTAGTGCAGGAGTTCTCAATACGTGGTGTTATGAATTGCGAGGACGTATGGGAGAATAAATACCTGGAGCGGCGGCTTTATGCTGTCTCGGCGGCCCCACATTTGGCGGAGTTCCGCCTGGAGCGGGGCCGGGCTCCAGCGAATCGCCCGCGAGGATCTCCAGAGAGTTCCGATTTGACCATTGCTTTGCCGTTCACACGCAGTTCCTATGCTTCTAGAATAACATCCCAAGCTATCCAACTGTCCATCATTCCTGGGGTTTGCTTCCATATAATATATCGAGTAACTAGATACCACAGAGTCAGACAGACAAGAACCAACACCCCACCGTAATCACTTACATCGGCAAGTAGGAATGAGTGCTCCTGTCACCCATATCCTTTCTCACATCCATCAGGAAAGCATTGACTTCTTCAGGTGACCAGTCATGACCTCTAGTTAGCGGCGCCATGGTAATGGCCTCCAGGCCACTAGCAAGGTTCGCATGGCACCACGCCCCCAAGTTCTTGTAGTGTTTGTCCCGCGGCCACGCGTTGGTCGGCCACCTAAACTTCTCGACCACAACGTCTACGAAGCCAATCTGGGTCATGGTGTCTGCAAGAGAAGGAATGTCCACGTAAGCGCGCCCGAACTTGACTGAAGCCTCCATGAGGAGCTCTAGACACCGAACGAGTGCGTCGTCGGGGCGGAGCGTGTCGTCGTCGCACTTTAAAGTCAGATCGGCTTCCTGAAGCTCGAGATAACCCTCGGGCGCGAGGTTGCTGGAAATGTTAGGGGTGGATGGTTTGTGGTAGGGGCAAATGCGTACTTGAAGCACTGGGTAAGGTACTCGGTCCAGTTCGCGACGCAGGATGTCATGAATCGGCTATGGATGTAATCAAATGGTTTGGAATACGTCCATTCATCTTCAATATCATCAACGAAGAAGCTTAGATTGGGGGGGACACTGCAGAGAAATCAGCAATCCATAGTGAAAAATTAGGGAACAAGCCCTGTAGGCTCAGGTAGGATCTACAAGCTTGGTTGGATTGGAGATAGATCAACGCCAATGACCTGAACCCATATGTTAACCACTCTCCATATCTGATAACCAGTCGAGTAATTTGTTTACCTCGGCTTCTGGGTGCTCATCCGCATAGTCGATAGCCCAAATCCCGGTTCCCGTACCAACATCAAGTACATGTTCAACTTTGGCACCGGGGTCGTTCGGCGGAGCCAGACCGAGCTTGTCGTGTAATGTAAGAAGGAAGATATTGTGCTGTAGGTCTGGTTGTCGAAAATTATGACTTAGCGGTTAATTCCGATGAGATAAAATTGGAATATCATACCTAGTCTTTCATTTTCTGCTTCATCGTTGGGCAAGGCGTATTCTTGGTCATGTCAGTCATCCAATAGTATGACAACAGGACTGGCCAGAAGTCTCACTTCCATCCTTGTACGCATGATAGGTCCTTCCATTCTCGCGGCGATAGTGTAAAATGGAGCTAGCAACGCTCCCATTAGACGATGTCGCATCCTAGTAAGAGTTAGCATCACGAAGGAGCCCACATACAGATAGATACAGAAGCTGTACATACTTCACCAAGTGACGAGTCATTATCATCAACCTGCCATCAGTCAGCCCTACCTGTCCGATGCTATTGTGTTGGGTGAAGGCACATACCTGGTCATCAGGCACAATAGCAGGAGGCCCCAGATTCGTCGGATTTGTCTCAGCCATATTTGTCGTTGCCACGCTCGTTTCCTGTACCGTGCATGCACTTCAACCTTTCTGGCCCCGGTGCTTTAGGATCCCCTTCGCTCTTATAATGTTAGCTACCCCTGCCTTAGCAAGTCTTCTCGTCTTTCAGCTTCCTAAAGCAGGTTTGCCCGCAGTAATAGAACATTGGCCCACGGGGAAAATGTGTGAGGGTATCCGAGCCAATGACGGTTTCCGACAGGTATGCGGTTGGTTGTTGGTCGCAAGCGAGTTGACTGCACGCAACGTGACGTGTCGCATAGCATTCTGTATGTGGTAGGGAACCCACAGTTCTCCAACTAACGCAGTGGGTGGTAGTATTACAATGTTGGTTCATTCTTGAGCTTCATGTCGTTGGCAGTGGCCGTTTCAACCCCTGGTGAGGTGTTCTCTTCTGCTCCTCCCGAGTTTTCTTTAATCCTAAACCATACAGCATCCGAACATCACTGGTAGCGTACTAATCAGACACTTTTGCCAACTTGATTTTAGTCATGGTCAACTTGAGAGAATGCCACCTCGACAGTTATCTCAATGATATGAGGGCCGCAAGTACGAGCTTAGCACCAGAGGCATAAGAAATCATCCAACCAGCAGAGCCAGTCCCAGGCAAGGACGTACAAGCACCACGTACGTAGAGCGTAGTCAACAGTGTGAGGCAATAAGATGGTCGAAGTGAGCAACTCGGCTTGCGCCTCAGTTTTTCCAAGTAGCTATGTACGTGAGCTAGGCAACGTAGGCTCTTGTTAGTGATTTTTAAATAGAACATTGTGTCTGTTCAATGTAACACGCAAAGTATGGAAAGTAAAGTTTCGCCCATGAGTACAGATATTCTGAGGTGATATGAACCTATCTAACTATGTTTGATAGAAGAAGTTGTAGGGAAGTGATATAATGATTCGGTAATGGGCAGTTCGGGAGCTGAAAAACATCTCCATGTCAATGAGCCAGTGTTTGGAGCTTTCTAATTCATGGAAAAACTAGACGGACATAAACCGGACTTCAGCTCGCCTGGCGCTCGTCCGACCGCCCGGAACCCGCATTGCTATAACCGAACGACCAAGATTTACCAACTCCTTAACATCATCTTGACACAATCAATTCTGATCAAAGTCTTTTATCAGGATTGTGTATCTGACGCTCATCATGGCAACTAAGAAGACTCCAGTGACGTTCAGAAACCCGGTCATTCGGGGATTCAATCCTGATCCAACTGTCTGTGTAGTCTCAGCTACCGACTCGGCTCCTACGACCTTTTTCCTCAGCACCTCAACTTTTGAGCTCTTTCCTGGATGTGCCATTTATGCGTCTACCAACTTGATTGATTGGAAGCTCATCGGTCATGCCCTCACACGGCGCAGCCAGATGGAGATGCGAACTGTTGAACCTGGTGCGGGGAGCTGGGCTAGCACGTTGAGATATCGACCTCAAGAGAAGCGGTGGTATCTGGCGAACGGCGTGTTCCAGAGGTATCGGCCAATTTCGGATGTTTGTATCCCGTCTTAGGAGGAACCCTAACGAGAGACACTAACGCATGAGGTCAAGGAACGCATATTCCCCCGTGGCTTTTACGTATGGACGGACAATATTTGGGATGAGAACGCCTGGTCTGACCCAGTTTACTTTGACAATCCCGGGTTTGATCAAGATGTAGGCACTCCACATTATCAAAATCCGTCATCGCTGCTCACATGTTGGCAGTTATTCTGGGACGATGACGGCAAAGTATATCTTTCTACAACCATGCGACTGGCCTGGAGATCCCCCGATTCGAAGCAAAAAGACTTTGCTATTCATATTTCGGAGATTGACATATCAACTGGAAGGACTCTGACATCTCCTCGAGTTATTCGAGAATCGCCACACGGCATCGCCGAGGGCTCCCATATCATCAAGCGCGGCCATTATTACTATCTCTTCACTGCTGAAGGAGGCACCGAAGCTGGCCATCAAGAGTGGGTTTTTCGCAGTCGAGACGGCCCATACGGTCCATGGGAGAGCCAAGGGGAACCACTTTGGTACAATGGACCAGATGAAGCGGTCCAGAGAACAGGTCATGCTGATGTCTTTGAGGATGGTGAAGGGGATTGGTGGGCAGTTTTCCTGGGCGTACGACCAGTCCGGAATCAGGGGACTTACCTGGAGCCACAGATGGGTATTTGCGTGTTGTCTCAAGTTAAAGCCTTGCATGCTAACATTACCAGGCCGTGAAACATTTCTTGTCAAAGTTGAGTGGCAAGACGACTGGCCTATATTCAACAACGGCAAGAACATTACCTTGATAACTGAAGGCAGAAGAAGTCTTATCAAGCCAGCTTCCAACACTGCTCATCAAACCTGGGAGGCAGATCTTTCACGAAACACGCTCGAACTAGGATGGTATCAGAAGAGTGAGCTCATCCCTTACACATATAAAATGGGTTTAGCCTAACAAGCTCTAGACACCCCATTGAAGCAGTGTTACAGTTTGACTGAGAGACCCGGCGTTTTGAGACTCTACGGAAACTGCTTCGATCTCTCGAGTCCCGAGTGTCCGGCAATGCTTCTCAGAAAGCAAACTTCATACAGCCAAATTTTCAGGGCAAAGATGGAGTTCAAGCCCACATTTCGAGGCTACGAGGCTGGAGCGGTGCTATGGTGGAGCCAGTATTCCTATGCTACCGTGGGACTTGTAGCATCGCAGGATGAGACTGGAAAGATCAAACCAACGATTGGCTTCCGAGAGCCAGGTGGCAAGGCCGGAGATTTCAAGGTATCTTGCACTTTCCCTCCAAAGGCTGTCTCTTTGTTAACTTAAGAAACAGGTCACCACGACAGATATTGAGCCTACCTCAGACAACGTCGAGTTCTGCATTCGAGCTTACCCTACCAAGTATGACCTCATTGTCAGAGTAGAAGGACAGCCAGCGTCGTTTACCGTGCTGGCCAAGAATCTGACGGTTGCGCCTCCTGTCGGAGGAGGTTTTACTGGAGTTATGTTTGGGGTTTATTCGTTTGGGATTAATTCGCCGGTATTGGACCCTGCGGACTTTTCACAAGTGGGTGTAAACTCTGTTGACCCCTTCGCGACGGGGCTATGTGTCTAGCTTTTGGGTGGGGGCATAAATAGCATTATTTCCATTTCCACCAGCTACTGGATACTGGAGGAGCGGACTCTTCACATATCGGAACCGAGGAGCACTAAGAAGAGGCTTATTTACAAGAATAGATTTCCCTCTATTCCGGGCGAACTAACGTTAGTATACAAGACTTGTCCCTAAAAGGGCCTTGCGGCAGTGCAAGGTGAGGACATTCCAATTACCATCGTCGTTTGTGCCCTCGCATGTTGCGCAACAGCGGCGGCACAATCTGCAATATAGCATGTTACATGACTCAAAAACATAGTTGGCTCAAGAAAGAAAGATTTGGTACACGAGTCAGAAGACTCAGGTTCCATGACAGCGCCAGGTGAGAGTCCACGGGCCAGAGAGCAGGAGGAACGAGGAAGCGGATCAGGTCTGTCAGTGATTTTTGGATAGGAACTAGGGAGGAAGGAGGGTTTCATTGCTCCACACCGTCACCCAAAGGACTGCACCGTTCGGGCAAGGATACCCCTTCTTACGGACTTTATCCTCATATGCGGCCGTACCAGACCGCCCCAACACTCAAAAACCCTTGTCGTGTACCCATGACAGATTCAGACCAGGGGCAGGGGGCATTCTCCATGTCATCGAAAGCCAGAAACGAGTATAATTTGAGCTATCATGCCAGGACTGTGGTGAAGAACTAGCCCTTCCCATATCCTGCGACAGATCCAGTTTCTTTCTTCTTCAAGGCTGGGTCACACAATTCGTCCATCAATCCGTGCCCCAATTGCAGTCACACTGGCCATACTTATTACTGGATCATTTCAGAACACGAACAATAATAGCTATGGATACCTCGACAGCAGCTGTTACCCATGAAGTTAAGGGAGTTATGAAATCAAGCGACCCTCTACCAGTCACTACACAGGGACTTACCCCCGTTTGGTTTTCCAAGGTCTTGGGAAAGCCAGTCAAAGAAGCGTTCATTGTCGAGGAGATGCATGGAACTGCCTCGAAGATCCTCGTTAAGCTGGTCTGTGAGGATTCCGCAGATGGCCCGATCAACGTCTGCGTGAAGGGGGGGTTTAACCCGGCTTTCACGGCTCTTCTCCCTACCCTCTTTCCTGTTTACCGACTGGAGACTGAGTTTTACTATTACATCGGCCCAACTGTCAACATGCGCCTGCCCCCAGCCTACTATTGTGGAACAGACACAGTAAGTGGCCAGGGCATCGTCGTCCTTGCTGACCTTAAGGCCGAGGGTTGCACGTTTGGTGATCCCCTTGAGGCCTGGCCAGCTGACCGAGTCCGGGCTGGCTTAGTGCAGCTGGCCATCCTACACGCCAGAACTTGGGGAGGCAAGCCCGATGACTTTCCGTGGTTCGACACTTCTTTCTCGCTCCGAGACGTTATCATGTCTTTGTTGAGCCAGAAGGAGTGGGACAAGCGGTTCCTGGGAGATGCCAAGCCTTCAGCGCCAGACCATCTCGTGGATCGCGAGCGCATCATCGCAGCCTACAAGGCCCTATGGCGCACTGCAAACTCCAAGATGAACTGCATTGTTCATGGAGACTCGCACATTGGCAACACCTTCATCAACCCTGCAGGTGAACCGGGCTTCCTCGACTGGCAGGGCATGCACGTGGGGTCGGCCATCCACGACGTTGCTTATTTCATGGCCGGCTCCCTGTCCATCGGAGACCGCAGGAAGAATGAAGAAGAGCTCTTCAGACACTATCTGGACGTCCTTCACCAGGCTGGAGGACCCAAGTTTGAGAAGGAGGACGTTTGGGACGAGTACCGAAAGCACACCTTCTACGGGTTTGCGTGGGCTCTCTCAAACCCAATTATGCAGAGTCTTGAAAGGGTCAATGCAATGGCGGAGCGCCATTGTGCGGCCATCATGGACCACAAGAGTATGGAGCTACTTGAGGCAGGTTTAGGGCATTCGGCCGAGTAGGGTAACTTCACATGTAGCCCAAGTGCAAACTTTGTAACAGATAGAACCGTTAGTTGAGCTAGCATTCTACTACGTAGTACAAACTTCTTGTCCCTTGTTGTGGTGCCGGGGCTGGAATCCCTTGATAGGTAGGTCCCGATCCAACGGTCTGCAACTCATTGGTTCGAAACCAAGGTTACATCGCGAGACTTGACAGCTCTCTCCGCAATCCTGGTCCTCGCCTAGGATCTAAATAGCACACTTATTTAGCGGCTCGAGCTAAGACCATTCACTCATCCTACTGGAATCCGTGGAATCCTTTGATAAACAGGTGCCGATCCAACGGTCCGCGACTTATTGGTTCGATACCAAGGTTGCGTGGCGGGACCTGCCTGACAGCCCATTCCGCAATCCTGATCCTCGACTAGGATCTAAGTAATACACTTATTTAGCGGCTTGGGGTCACTGGGGGTCAGACCATTCATCCTGCTGGAATCCCTTGTCAAGCAGGTGCCGATCCAACGGTTGGGCGACTTATTGGTTCGAATCCAAGGTTGCATCGCGAAACTTGACAGCCTCTTTCGCGATCCTAGTCCTCAGCTAAAATCTACATAGCCCACTGATTTGGTGGCTCGAGATCAAACCATTCACCATCCTGTTGATCGACAAAGACATGCATGACTACAGAGTCTGAACAGGTCAGCCCAGAACCGTTGCAACGGTCACGGTTTAGCTGTTTAATCCCATAGGCTGCGCTACGGCTTGTGCGGCGTAGCCTTTCTGGTCCGGGCTACGAGAAAGGGGCAAGTCAAGAGGTACATAGTCTTTCACCCAATCTAGCCGATAGTAGGAGTACCTTCAGATCGACGACTTACAGCTTGCAACATTACACTTATCGCATCCTCAGGCTCGGCTCCCGCGACTTATAAAGTGCTGTTGTTCTGCAAGGTACGGATACCTGTTAATGGATGGGGGGTCAGGTTCACAAACACCCCGAGCAAGCCGTAGAGCAACCAATGGGATTTTCTGGGGACGGTGTGGTAAGTGGGCGATCTCCTCCGTATCCTCCCACAACCCGAAACCGAGGTCCCGGGGCCGTTCAATGGTGTAGCATTTGCTTGGCTTTCAACCCCCTTCTCGCCTGCCGATTGCTGAAACCTCGCTTGTGAGATGCTGAAAGGTTGTTCAAGCTCGTGGTTCTGAAGTTCTTTGCCAATTTGGGAGTGGCAATACTTGCTTTTTCTTCGTACTATGTTGAGATATTCGTTTCCTACAATGCCCTCGCCCTTTCTTTCCCAATGACTCTCAGCATTTCCTCCAGCTTTGGGAAACTGGCCTTAACTATAGAGGAAGAAGTCCTTTGTCTGCGGACTAGTTCCTCTTTCAACTTTCTCTGCTCGTTTTGCTGGTCATACTAATCAATATTCGGAACTTGAGCATGCTCATCTTGATGTAGCTACTTTACCGCTGCCTTGATTAGACTATCCCAGGAGTTTACACTACTCGCGAGCAAGTGAAGCCAGAGATCTAGCAGCCGCAGCACTATCTACCCTGTCAAAACATCAACAGAGTCACAAACATGTCCCAAGGATATGGCGCAATGCCTCCGCCAGAGGGCGTCACCCTCAACTTCTCTGGGGGCACATATCTCCAGAACAACATCATTATTGTCTACTCTGTAACTTTTGCAGTAGCGACTATCACAACGATACTAAGGCTATATACCGCTTCCGTTATCGTTGGGAAGATGGGCTGATAGTCACGTAAGCCCGTCTTTGGCATCCTGGATCTATCAATATAGTAACTTCTCTGCTAGCCCTCATTGTCTTGGCCTGGGCTGTGTCTCTCACCTTCTATATAGGCATGGTTTTAGGTAGGCAGATGCAGAAGGATCGTGGTTGGGAACACCCCTTTTCCAGCCGAGAAGCCCGTCGTAGATGTAACCGAGAGAGACAGCTAACGCTGAGGATAGCAATGCCATCGGGGTTGGGAAAGCATTTGTGGAATGTCTTGAAGGTAGATCTTCAAGGATATATGAATGTAAGACCAAATCACCACTCTAGCGAATAAGCCAGACCGAGGAGAAGGCCAGGTTTGCTGACTTTTGGGGCACATGTGTCCCGCTATAGCTGCTTCTCGTCATGGCGCTTACTTACCTTTGGCCGCCCACGCTCACCAAGTTAGCTATTCTCGTACTCTACCACCGCATCGTTCCCAGCAGGCTGTTCCGACTCTTTGTTTACGCAATTGCCTTCTCTTTGATTGCGTATACTGTCGTCTTCACGGCATTGTTCTGCGGACCGTGCAACCCTCAAACCACGGGCAGTGGTGTGTGTCTCAATAACATCACTGCTGCTCATGCGGTCCTCAACATTGTCACTGACGGCTTACTGATCATTCTTCCGATTCCAATCATTCATCGTCTGAATATGCCGTTAAAACAAAGGGTCCTTATTGGAGCTCTCCTTGCTCTCGGTTCTGGGTAGGCTTCGCAAAGACCCCTCGAGCGCTCCGGACAAGTTTTGCTGATTGGTGTACCTTTACATTGCATAGTGTCATCCTTGCCTCCTGTGTCCGTATTGCCTACGTTCGCAACATGCAGGGCAACCCCGATGTGACCTGGACGCAGGCTTCTGCAGCTCTCTGGAGTTGTGTTGAGTTGAATGGCGGCATCATATGCAATTGTCTAGCAACCCTGAAGCCATTTGTCGGGAGGCATTTACCCTGGCTTAGCAGTCTAACCGCGGATCGAGCACCAAAAAGTACCTGAACCAGCCCTACGCCGGCAACTCCTGGAGGCCGGGGAAAGGAGACAACGCAGCCCATGGATATCAGCTGCATAGTGTGACGGTTGGATTTC
>JAAVUK010000356.1:0-15428 GCA_014899095.1 Fusarium buxicola
GATACAGAGTACAGGTTGTACGGCGCAACCTGTGAGTGTCTGCTGAGTTCAGATTGCTTAGTTGTTACCATCAATGAGTTAACGTAGACAGGAACTTTCCATCGTGTGTGTGTGTGTGTGTGTGTGTGTGTGTGTGTGTGTGCGTGCGCGTGCCATTTCGATATGAGGCATGAGATGTTGCCATGCATCATCTCTGGGTTCGCGAGACAATTAAGAGATAGTATTGCACGCCAACTATCAAACATTCCCACTATAAGAAAAAGAAGCCCTGTGCTTAAAATACCAATGACCTTACCCTCACATAATTTCTTAAATATGCATTCATATGATCGCCCATTGAAGGAAGCTGGTGGCTTGGACCAACCATTCGTTCGAAGAAGCAAGCTCAAGTACAGCTAGACAGAACCTCGGAACCATCACGACTGTAGCGCCTCATCAGAGCATCAAAATCAGACCTGTTGTAAAAACCATATATTACCTAACTTGGCTGTTTTCTTGAAACTCCTTGGCCGTTGATGATTCTCAGCCACTCAGCGGCCCAAGTGTCCAATCCCTATTGACAGCCATGAACACTCAAGCCATAAACAGTCGACAATAGGCTGACCAACTATTCAGCCAACCCATCCTTTTCACTTTGTCCCGCTGGTGTCTCTCTTTCTCCCACATTCTCTACCTATCTGCCTCCTGCCCTGTCCCTCTTCAAGCCGACGATATCGCACATCTACACGGCCAGCATGTTCTCCGGCGACCTTGTCTACATACGTTCCTTGCCGTCGCCTAAGCGCCAAACTGTGGTATCAGTTGAGCTGAAGAATTTCACGGCCATAGAAAGGCTACAAGGTCGAAGAAAGGGGGACAAAAAGGTCGTTCGAGTCGACAGCAAAGACAAGAAGATGCCAGCTTCGGCGGGGATGCAATAGGGCCGGGTGTGAATAACCTCATCGGTCCAGGCATCGGCAGTGATGCGACTGAACTCACAGCGGAGCATCACACGTCCATAACGCAAGTTACGCACGCAACCTCGTCACTGTTGCCCAAGTCCTGCAGTGCATATAAAAGATCCCATATGTTTCCGGCTTTCTGGGAACCGTTTAGGCCATCTGCTTGTGTCACGACAGGTCAACTAGTCGACATGTCCTCTCCTGCCAATGACGACAAGCCGATTTCCGCGGCTGACTCCTCTTCCACAGCGTCGCCCACATTGTGCTACATAGCAGCGCCAGGATCCAACTCGACCGCCTCGTTCCTACATCAGCACAGGGTTTGTCAGTGTGACTGTGGCTGCGAGGCGGCTGTCATGGGCTGGGATGTCTGCGGGTATTGTTCCAAGTTCTGTGCATAGCTAGAACAGGGTCGATGAAGAACCCATTGGATAGGATTAAACTGAGATTTGTGTACATGAACTTATAGTTAGACTACACTTTAAGAGGGGAGTGGTACCCTGTCTTTGGAGTTACAATCGTTCCTCTTATCATGTTATACCAAGTCACCTTCACGTTCATTAAACGACAGGCTAGGAGGCAGACGTCCAATTGCGTTCAGCCAAGTGAATTCACTCAAATCAATACTATCCCCCAGATATCCATGGTATATCCTCCTTACAATGCCAGTGCACACAAACTCCATCCAGGAACGCCAGCAGCGCGAAAAGTACATACAATATTTGGAACTGGCTCCCAACCTCTGCTTAGAAATGCACACTCCGCTTCTTGTGCACCTTCTTCCGTTTATCCTCATCCTTTCGACTACTAAAGAATCCGCTCACGCTCGCCGCTGCAGGTCCTGCATAGGGCGCCGCTCCCTGAAAGAGACCTCCCAGACCGTGACGTTTCCTACCATCCCCACCAGGACCCGGCTGAGTGTGTTGCGGTGGTGGCGCAAAATGGCTCTGCTGTGGAGGACTGTTTGGAGTCGGACCAACGCTGTTGGGCCTCGGGGGTAGATTGGACGAGCCATGTGGGATGTTCAGAGCTCCGGAGGCAAACTGCGGTCGTGGAGGTAGTCGCGGTGACACCCTGGTCGGGCTTGTCTGATTTCCAAAGTCCTGGCCGGTCATGCCGTATTCTCGACGGAGCCGCTCAGTCTCTTTGTCGATTTCTGCCTCTCGCTTCTGGCGCTCCTGCTCCTCCTTCTCAAGCATCTGTTGGATCCTTCTGCTTTCTTGTTCTTCTTGCTTCTCCCGTTCGCGTTTTTTCCGCTCTTCCTCAGCCACCATGGCTTGCAGTCTTCGTGTTTCGGCCTCGACCTCAGCTTGGCGCTTGTCGCCGTTAGTAGACGTTTGGGCTGGAGGGGCTTGTGTCCTTGGAGGCGATGACGGGCGGTTGTTGGCCAAAGCACCGGACATGGCTGCGCCAGGAGGGGAGCCAGCCCTTGGCCGGGAGTCCTGGCGGCGTCGACTGCTGGACGGAGTGCCTATGTTGAACGGGTCCTGGCGTGGGTTCAGGTAGAGGTCTCGGATGACCTCGGCGCTCATGAGGAGAGCAATCTCTAGACCCCTGCGGTCCTCGATCTCGACGCGGGCCATGTTGGGCTCGTAGATTGTCAAGGTCGAGTCGTGCTTTGCCCGGAAGAAGGCAACGGTGATATCAGGCTCCTTGCTCTTTTTGCCGTCCACGCTCTTGCCAGTCATGTAGCACGTCATGTCCTTGCTCATTCGACCATCGCGTTTCCAGCGAAAGACAATCTTAGGGACCAACTCGGAAATGGATGGCCGGTCGGCTTCCTGATCGATTTGACTGGCACTGGGCAGCTTGAAGGACCTTTCGGGAAGCTCAAACTCCCACACGTCTGACTTGCCCCAGCTTCCTTGGTTCTGTTTGACGGGGATAGCTTGATCCGGGTTATACAGCGACACGGCAAAGTTATCCGGGGTGACAGCAGTCTCGGGAGGCGATTTCCCATTCTGAGCGCGGACTTCGGCGGCGGACAATGTGGGCTGAACCCAGTCGGGTTTGAGGAGGACCTCGGCGTAGAGTACGGAGACATTTTGAGAGTCGAATAAGCCGATGGCGTACTGGCCAGAGGCGTCGGACGGAGAGGGCCGCTTGAGAAGGTACTCGGGTGTCGGATCAGATCCGTTATGGGTGAAGAAGAGGAGGTTGTTGAGGGAATTCTCAGAGGAGGGTCTGAACCGATACGTCGGGAGGTTTTCGTCAAGCATCTTGCTGACTGACTCGGTTGCGATCGTTGGTTCGTACAGTACGGTTGGAGTTGAGCCGAGGCGGGAGGATCGCAGTCGTTCGCAGATCTGAGCTGGGGGATGACGTAGCTACCTTGTGGGTATCCGTACTTGTACACGCGTATAAATAGGGCTAGAAGTGAGCAAAGGAGGTTTCGCAGTGATGCTCAAAGTATAAAAAGAAGAAAAAGAGGCAAGAGCTGAGGTGAAAAGCCTAGGTAGGTAGTTAGGCAGCTTTAAAGGGCGGGGCAGGACGAGGCGTGCTTCAGAGCTGAAGCTTGGCTTGGCCTGAACTGGGGACCACGAGGACAGCTGCAGATAGGCTTTGCGTGTCACAAGACGGGTATCTGAGAGGGAGAGAAAGAGAGTTTCAAGTAGAAGTCGCAAAGATTTTGAGGATTATGTAAACAAAAGATTTTTAATTTATAACTTGGTCTTCACAGCAGGAGTCCTTTCCTCTATATACAGACTGCCATCGTTCGCAGGTGCAAGATCCCGTCTTGCGTGGCTAATGTAACGAATTGCGTGGACTACGCCACACCCGGGACGCGAAGGAGGCTGTGCCGCCTTTAGACTCTCCTCCATCTGTTCTATTCCCGTCCTCTCACCCCGGTCGCGTAACAAGGCTAGGATATCTCATATAATGAATGCGAAGTCGGCTTGGAATTGTCCGAGGCGAAAGCCTCAAAACGATCTGCTGTTGGCGAGCCAGCCAGTGAGTGAGGCAGAACATGGTAAACCATCTTGTCCGTCCGTTTATCCTGGCGACGACATGTAACGCGCGTCCAATTACTCCGTGCACTGCACTGCACTGGTCAGGTCCTTTTGAGCCTCAAGATCCGCGTCAGCTAAACCGAAAACTGAGGCATTTCAATGCGTGACGGAGCCGGTTTTGTCAAGTGAGACCTAGCACGTGAGTGTTCTTGTCAAGAAAGAACATATTCCTTTTCTCTATTCGTCCTCCTTCCTCGTGGGCTCATAAACCAGTATGCAGGCTCGCCCTCTAACTCATTCTCTCCCAGAAAACTCTTCCCAGTGACAATAATACAGAACCTCCAGCAGAAAGCAAGCGTCTCTCAACATGATGGGACTTTGGAGACCAAAAAACAAACACCAGTCCTATCCCGTTAACGCCTTGTATCCAATGCAGATTCCGAACCCGTTTATCATGCCATATCATGCGGTCTTTAACATGGCTCATTTTCGATGTGAGCCTCTCAATAGCGTTTCCTTGCCCCCTCAGCATAGATACGCCTTAGTTTTTGCACAGCACTCTTCTCACCGGAACCTGGAAGCGTCCATTTGCTGTTGGGCATGGATAATACCATACTCTTTGGCGGACTATCATGATGTCCGTCGACTCTTCTGCATTTAGCAGGATCATATCTTCGACACAGTCGAATTACCGGCGTTGCTCGTTCATGATGCTGCCACATCCCTCAGTCGTCTTGTATAGGGTTTTGGGTATCAGTGTATGGCGGATGCGTCATTTCCTGCCGTCCCTTGCATCTGAGAGCATCTTTGCAAGCGGGCCAAATGCCCGCAAGCTAAACCCGTCCTGGTGACGATGGCCATACTAGACAGGAGGCACACGAGTTACGGCAGCCTCCTCTTCGTCAGGATTGGGCGGTCCTCGGCGCCGTCGTCCTCGTCCTCGTCGGTCTCGAGGTCTTGCCCGGCAGCACGGATACCAGCAGCACACGAAGCAGGCGACAATCAGGCCGATAGCCAGGCCGATAAGAAAGCCACGCATGATCTTTTCGCCATTTGAACCTCCCTTGGCGATGCTCATGAACTTATCTCGGAACAAATCGTTTGCGAAGGAATCTGATGGGATGACGTTGCCAGCGGACCCTCCTGTTGAGGAGTTGTCGTTCTCGGGAGATGAGGAGTGTTCGCCGCGGGGAAGAATAGGCCGTCTCGAAGGGGAGGGCATTGCGCTGAATCTGGGAGCGGCAAGCACTGCTAGCCGCTAAGAGAGCTCAAAAAACGAGCAGGTAGTTTGAGTGGACGAGTAGAGATAGTGTTGCTTTGATCTCCTTGGCCGATAATTGAGAGCCAAAGGTGGAATGTATAAACCACAGGAAACAATCGAACGGCAGGCTTCGGATGATCCGGCCGAACCGCGGGGGACCGGGGCGACCGGGGCGGAGGTGACGGAGGTTGATGGTTTGGCCGTTTGAGGGGTCGACAATGAACTCGCAAGAGAGTGCGCCTTGGACTTGTTTGGCTTTCTCCGGAAACTCAGCACTGGGAACGAGATGCCGGAATGCGCTTGAAATCGACTGTGAAGCAGTCGTGAGCAGTCTTGGGAGCCTCAGTACCGATACCGAAACACCACCGACACGCCGGGACGACGCGGCAATGTAAGCAACGGAGAAAGCGAACGTGAGCGCAAAGGCAGCAGCGACAACAAGCTTCTCGACACGTTGACTTGAGCAACGACCTCATCCCGCAAAACAGGAGAAACGGGTTGAGGCTCGGAATGGGCGCGTGATTTGCCTCTGGAGGAACAGAGTAAAAAATCCAAGAGGTTGAAGAGTGAACAATACTTTGGGGGTTGGGATTTCCGAAGGAACCTGAACCTCTTGAAAGCTTGAGCGTTTTAGCGGGAGGTTTGGGCTTCCACTCTATCCGTCTCCGCGCACCTTCCCCAAGGAATCAATCAGGAATCAGGGAAAGGAAAATCTTTGACAAGGGTCCTTCTCCCTCGTGCCTGACTCTGTCTCCCTCTCCCTCTCAGGGCGAGCGCCGAGGCGTATCCCCAAGTTGCCAAGCCCACTGGACGCGCTCCGCCATGTCACCGCCGGGTCTGTCTTGATGTGGAAGGAGCTGTTAATGGCAAATATGTATATTTAATCATGCGGCTAGTGCCTCAGTGAATGAGGGCAGCTGTTGAGGAACATTGTCTTATCAATCACTTACACCGTCTCTCGACTCTGCCTGCTCATGCTATGCTATTATTCTCCAAGTCGAAATGGCGCCTTTTCCCCCTTGACTACCGTACCTACCTACGTACCCCGTACGTAACTTCCAGTGATTCCCCGCCCCCAGCCCCAGTCTCCCAGCCCTCCACCACGTCACAGTGGCCTGCAAATTGCGGGTTTTCGGGCGGTGCCCTCCCCCGCAGTCGGAAACCGCGGGGTGGCTGAAAACGTTAATGTTAGGCGCTCAGCTGGGTGAAGCGCCCCGTCGGCTAAACGACTCAGACTCGGACTCGGAGTTTGAGCGTTGAGAATGCTGCTCAAGCAAGAACCAAGCAGTCGGGTCAAGGCGCCATCTCAAGAGCGATCAAGGCCAATATTGATGCATTATGATTTATGCCAGCAATTCGGTCCTGCTATGCTCCGGCTATGCTCCGGCTAAATGCAACTTGGAACAGACAAGATAAGCTTAATCGTATCATGCTTATTTCCAGACGCATGCCCCTTATATCCGTAAACGAGCGAGCTCTACCAGCTGCATCTGAACAGCTCATTGTCATTGCATTGCAACTTGCTGCATTCCTTGGGCTGGAACCGATTCAAGCCATAGTTAGAGAGCTTCTCACCGAATTACGACCCTAATGGAAGCTCACATGTTGAGATCCGCAAGGAGCCATGCAAACATGAAGCACAATGCAGGACGGGTATGCGATACGGGAAACCGGGCCTAACAAACGAAAAGTACCTGGGCAAGGTACCTAATTAGATATCATTTATGTCGCTCTTTTGCGCTTCTGGATATTATTTTGCTTTTTTACACGTGACATAGGTTGTATGCAGGAGCCCAAGACAATTCTCATCGCAATATCATATCATAGTCGATCGTTTCCAAACGCCGTTCCCTTCCGGCTGCCGTGCTGTATTTCCGTCTGGCCTTTTACCCCAGGTTGACCGTATAACGCTTGCGCGAGATTGTCCTCCCCGCCTTGCCGTCCCTGATTGTATTGCCGCGTCTCTTCGACCACTCGGACTTCTATGTCCCTCCGAATACCATCGCCAGGGAGGCATTCGTCACTACTAGCTCCCTCCGTGATATGCGGATACTGAGAGAAGGCGCGCCCTTTCTTCTTCGAGACTTGGAATGGACCATTCGAACCGCTCGTGTCAGCCCCGATGTCGTCGAGACGAATCGAGCCAGGCATGGGATTCATCGGCCGCTTCGATGATAGGTGCTTGTTGTCCGATGACCCTGACTTGTACGATCCCAGTATCGGCGCCAGCTTGCGTCGAATGAAAGGGAAGATCATGGGCAGGTTCGTCGTCACCACCGCCACGAACGTTTCTCGCACCGCCCAGGGACCAGCCTGCTGAGCACCGGTCAATGGGTTCTGAGTTGTTTGTCAGTGACGCTTCTAAAGACACGTAGGCAGCAAAGTTCGTACCTTCACAATCAGAACGCATCGCAGAACTCCCGCCACCGTGACAAAGATGCCACCGGAGAAGAGGGCGACAAGTCCAATCTTTTTGGGCGTTGGAAGTCGCGCTGACCAGAGCATCGGCATCGGAATCGAAAGCAGGTACAGGTCGGTGATAGCATTCAACACAACTGTCACAAAGATGTTGATTTTGGAGATTGCCGGTTGACAGTAATCTGGCAATACAATACTCAGTCAGCCGTCAGGTCTCCATGTGTAAGATGGCAGAAGCTCGACTTACTCCCGGGGTTGGGATAGATTTGCCAGTTCTTCTCAAATGGCTGGCATCCTAACAGAATGGACAACAGGACAACAACCCAGGTCACGAAGATGAGCGCGAACCCGGCATAGATTTTTGGTCGGTAGTTGGTCAGACCCTCGGTGAGTCGCAAGTAAAAACTGCACATGGCCGCCTTGAGTACCCAGAGCAGCAAGGTGTACGTTGACCATCCTGCGACCTGTGTCTTGGACCCGTTTACCCTCAATCTATACTCATTGCTGCTTGGATCAAGCATTTTCCTCTGCGCGTCTGTCATGCCATTATTGGCGAGTCCGTTCCAGTATGCTCCGACAGTGTATGCAAGTACCGTCTCGATTGTGTACGTGATCTAGAAGGGAACAGTGTTAGACGACAACCACAAACTACCTAACTAGTATTGGAGGAAGAAGAAGAAAGAGTTACGTACTGCTGCCACGAGCATGAGGTAGTCGTCCGCTTCGAGCCTTCGTGGTCCCACAGCAGATATCCGAGCATAGGTCCGGAGGCTAATGATGAACAGCCCAATCCCCAGGAGGGTAAAGGCCTCGGCCGTGAAGCTATCCATCTTCACGAGACCAATCTCTCACACGCAGAGTGGGACCGCAAGAGGTGGACTCGGTTGCAAACATGTAAGGGAGAAAGTGCACGGCAACATCATCAGAGTTCTGGGATATCCATTCTATGTAAAGCATTTACGAGTCGCCACTCTGATACCCACCGGCAAGAGAACATCAGGCTTAGATTCATCCCGTCCCTAGTAAACTCTAATTCCACGCCAAGATAGTTTGGATGCTACTTACCCCTTGATAATGCGCGAGGATTCGTCCATGACACAGGATGGGGTCCGGGGAGATGAGCTATGGCGTTACTAAGGTCACTCGCTCAGTGATTTATCTTCTTAGACCTCATAAGCATGCACTAAACGTAGATATGCTACTCTAATAGGCACGCCACAGCAAGCCGATGTACCTGGTGTGGCAGCCCTCTCTAAACGCTCCCCAAATGGCCTCCTTTAGGTTAGACAAGAGGTTTTGAGCCGGCGGAACTTAATGGCTCGGCGCGGGAAGTTGAATCCTACTTGCTGTTTATCGCTTTTGCCACCATCGCCATTTGAGAAGAAGGGCTTCTGCTAAAGTCGAAGGGGGTTGTGGCTAATTTATAGAGATTGGGCTACCTATGACGATCCTATGTATCCTGTTTTTGAGCGAGTGAGTTTCGCTGAGATCCTGGGTCTGGGCCTTATTACCGGCGCATCTACTGTACTCCGCAGCACGGCCACGAACTGATCGAACTGATCGAACTGATCGAACTGTTTGTTATGGACCCTCGTGGGGACCGGGGGGACGGCAAAAACACGTGGGAGTAGCCACGCCGATATGGCCATGACCTCGAGTCATGACTACAACCCCTCCAGTTTGGTCACCTTTACGAGCTCAATGTTAATTGAAAACTTACAATGATGAAACCAAGATCCTATGCTACCAGTTGGTTTCTTCCCTATCTAATCAACACATTGGTACCAGTTGGTTTCTTCCCTGTCTAATCAATGCATTGTGGGATGCGTTATGGCAGAGACGGCTATTCCCGCTGTACTATTGTACGTACTGGTAAGCACATAGCGCCGATCCACTGCCAGTCCGAGTAATGACAGCGCTACGGATATGTACATCTCGCTCGAATCTCGCAGTAAAGTCCGACTGGATGCCAGAGTGGAAGACGCGTCAATTGACATGGATCAGGAGTATCAAACCCCTGGCCATTCCGCATTCGTCGCGTGAACGGTCTCGATTAGTCGGCACTACTACGTAGTAAGGCACGGCTATCTCTCATCCGGTAGCATTACAGGCTACGGATGTTATTGAAACAAAGCCAGGGTCTCCGGCCGTCTGACGCCTTCTGGACCTGGCGCAGAGCTTACTACGTAGTACTGCATCGTCAAGACTAGCGGCGCACGGGGAGTAGGCCCGGGCTGGGATAGAGGGTCACTTGCTGGTTGCAACAACACGTGTCTCGCCCCAGGGGTCTTTCTAAGTTACCGCCCTATACAGAAACGGTCCTCTGAATCAAGAGATAGGGAGCCAGGTTGGATCGAGGAAACCGGAATGTAGGGCGCTACTGATGAAACGATTCAGCAATCTTTCTATTGATGCTTTTCACTATCATCACTAGCGGGCCTCCTTGCTTATATCAGAACCTATGACCTTCGAGCGCAGTTGCGAGCACAGAGAAAACACAGCCAATACCCCGGGACTGGCATTTCGCATTCGCAGCGACATGGGCAAACTCCAACGGCTTCAAGCGACGAGGCCTTCGACTTGGCATTCTTTTCAGTCGCCCTGCTCGCCGTAGACGATTTGCCTCCGGAAGATGTTTGTTTTCCGGTCGGAGGGGGTGTCTCCTTGGCTGGAGGATTCGACTTGGGGTCTTCTTTAGGAGGCATCGTTGCTGGAGGATTGACTGGGGAAAGTGAATGCGGTTGGAGAGATTATCAGGGTGAGGGTTTGTACAAGTAGCATGCTGGCAAAAAGATTGCGAGAACGGTTGGAATATATAGGGCGCTGCTGTTGGTGAAGAGGTTCTGAGGCGTGCGTAGTGAACGTGCGTGATGCCCTGTTGTAGCCTCGGGCGCGTCACCCAACAACTGGGTTGATGAAGCTATTCCTCATTCGCTCCACTTCCCCATCTCTGATTATAGGATTGTTTGCTCAAGTAGAGATTCCCATGTTCTGCCTGTTGTCGTTTAGGCAGCCGCCGGGGCATTGATCTCCAGGTTAACCTCAATTCATATAAGTCGTCTTACATCCATCTCGGTAATCACCAACTTCGTTCTCACCTAAAACCCACGATCTTCATCTCTTTATAATCATGACCGGAGTCGTTGAATTGACGGATTCACCACCACCAGTCTCAAGCCGCCAGACGCGAAGCTCAACCCGTCGTCAACTCTCATCAACAACCTCACCCTCGCCCTCAGACTCACCCTCAACCAACAACTCATCAGAGCCTCCACCAAAGCCAGAGCACATACCAGACACTTCAATCACCAAGCCTCCCGTCGAATGGCTTCCTTCAACCCTCTCCCTCTCCCTTCCCCGCCTCCGTCTCCTCCGCGGCCAACGCGATCCCGTCGTCACAAAACGCAAATGGCTCTCCTCACACACCATCCCTCTTCCTCAAGATGTCCTCAGTGCTCTCACCTTGAATCCCAATGCATTCTCGAACCCCGTAGACGCAACTCTCATCTTCGCGCAAGCCCACGCCGGTACCGCAGTCTGCGTCTCCCCTGACGGCGTCCTCCTCACCTGCGCCCATTGCGTCGCTGAGTCCCCCTCGGAGCTAGCAGAAACCCCTCTACACACCCTTATCTCATCCACAGGAAAGCTCATCTCAGCTCGCGTCATAGCCTGGGATCCCACCCGCGACCTGGCCCTCCTCCTCATCGTGGAAGCCGAACTTCCCCACAGACCTTTTCCAAATGTTCGCATCGCCCCCTCATCCCTCAAGTTCAACACCAAACTCCTCTGCATAGGCCACCCCGGTTCCGAGGACCTCGAGGCTGAGCGTCGTGGCGTCCCGACAGAGTACGACACCCTGGTCCTCAGCGAGGGGACCTTCCGGGGCCTGGCGAAGGGTCAGAATCCGCAGGATAACAGCGACGTGGGAGCGCTGAAGCACAATTGCTGGACGTATTGGGGACACAGCGGGGCGGGCCTATTTGAACGAAGTACGGGAATGTTGGTGGGTGTGCACTCGAGCTGGGACGAGGAGACAGGCATGAGGAGGGGAGTTCCGCTGGAGGCGGTCGTAGCGTTTCTCGAGGAGTTTGAGAAGACCCGGAGTCATGGGATGGGTGAGGGATGGAGATGGTATGTGAGATGAGACGAGAGGCAATAAAGAGGGATGAGCGATATGCGACAGGAGCATAGCCCAGGTGTTAGATACTTGAGCATTTTGATATCAGTGTGCTGAAGAAATTATGCTCTGGACCGTTCAATTCCTAGGTGTAAGGACGGGGAGATGAGGGATTGACACTTCATCTATCATCGACCTCGTCCTCAGATAAAGGCTTTGTATCTACACATGAGTCTGCCCTCCCAAGCATCAGCATAAGGCAATGTCCAAGTTGTCCAGTTCCCACCAACTCCAATAGTCAAGTCAACCTGTATCCACAAATTGACATACACTCATATGATCGGCACATGTTCAAATGCGATGGCAGAGTCCAAGATTGACTCTCCAGCTGCAACGCTTATCCTCATCTGGCCAGATCCAACCCATTCTCCCGACTCTTGATTAGCACCGTCAGCTCTCCTCTCTTCTTGTGTTTAAATTAAGATACATATCCCCGTGAATAAGGGTGACGAGCATTCCCACCACTTGTTGCAGAACGACCGTCAAAAACCAGCCGACTTTTCAAACGCCATATCCCACGATTTCCCGCCGCCGCCGCCGATGATGATGATGATGATGATGAGTTGGTGAATAGATGCTGTAGGTAAATGAGATTTCTTTACTTCCCTCGACAACGCCATGCCCAGCCAGTTTTCTCCATTGGCAGAGAGATTTACTAGCGAGTGAATAACTCGAGAAATCCGTCTTGGAATCAAGCCAAGATGCTGTGGTAAAACAAGCTGGGGATGCAAAGACCTGTATGATCCCCAGTCTGGACTACCCCAGTTGTCCAGCCCCCGCGAATAATTCAACGCAAGCGTTCCAAGTCCGACTGGAACTCGTTGAACCCTGCTCTTCAACCTGCTCTTCAAACAACCCTTTCCTTTGATGGCTGAACCGTGTCGACGATGCGCTTCAGTTCATGCCAAATGTGGCAAGCCAAAACGGCATCTACCGTTCTGCCCCATAATAGTCCGCGGTTTGTGTTTCAGGTTCAGCAACTCAGCTCAGAAATCCTGACCCACTGAAACAAACATCGTCAAGCGCCATGCAGACGGCTGGGCTGGCCTGCCGAGTCTTGTCCCATTCCACTTTCAAGGAAACATACAGAGGCTTGCCCCAGCGCCAGATAGCCCTGGTGTGATGGGAGGTTGTGTCGACCCTGCAAACCTGACGTGCAGCCTGCGTCTTTCGCTGACCATACAGGATGAGCTCGGTTTCGGTAGGCGCCCGTCTGACGCCCAATGCTCAAATCACAGAAACATCCCAAGCGCATGATCCGGAGTTCGCCAGTCGGCAATTGGCTTAGATGATTCCTCCTGGAGGGTCATACCCTGGGGCCGCCCCTCTTGAAGTGTTGCCCAGCCCTGCACTTCCTGGTTCTCCGTCTAATGGGGCGGTTGTCGTCTTTCGTAGCATAAACATGGGTTTCTTGCCTTCCTTGTCCAGTTGCTTAAACAGAATCAATGGCTTCTCCTCAAGACCTAGACAGCGCTCCTGATCGCCATAGACAATGTAGAGAGCGTATTGATCCCAGGGAGCGTTAATCTGATACTTCTTAAGTGCCGCAGGCAAAACTTTGTAGCAGGGATCTTCCATGCTAACACGGAATGACTTGAATATCTCGACAGAGGCGTTGCTTTGGCTAGGCGTATCAGGTACGGGTGTTTCTCGTCGGCGAGGCGGCCCTTGGGGAGCCTTTTCACGTGAAATATAGGTGGCGTTGGCGTGACCGTCATCGTTAAAGGTGGTTCGTGTGGAGGACGTCGGTGCGTCACTTCGGTAGGATCGAGAGGCGAGGGTAGTACCGCTCATGTGGGTCGGAGGAGACGTCGGAGAGGGAATGTTTGGGGAGGGATACGAAGGGGATGATGCGCCCTGTCCACCTCCATTCATGGCTGCGAGGTGTGAAGACGACAGGACGGCTCGCTCCGCAGCGTTTGCAGGATCTAGCGTCGTCTCGGCTATTGACCTCTCGTGCGTGGGTTGGGTGGGCGAGGCGTTCTTGGGAGTGGTTCCGATGAGGATCTTGCGAGTCGAGTATTGTCGCTTGACGGAACCTCCAAGTTGGCTTGGGCCGGGGGTCGGTGTTGGTGCGGGGGGCGATATGGTGGTCTCGTAGCCGTAGGCCATCTGGCTGTTGCCGCTCAGGTTGGGAAGTGGTTGCTGGGCATCCTTGACTAGGCGCAAGGCGGGGAGCATATCCTCTCGCAACCGCCTGAAGTCATCGGTGATTCGTCGCAGATCCTGCTCAAGTAGACTCATGCGTTCATCGCGCAGGCGGAATTGTTCGACAAGGTGTTTGATGTCCTTGAGCGTCGCGGTGGCATATTGCGCTTCAGCGTCGGCAGCTACAGGGATTCCCGGTCAGGATCACGTCAGTCCACTCGGGAGGGGGTGGAAGGCAACATACACAGGGGTAGGTAGTGATCGCTTTCAATGGGCACGTCTTGAGCCTTTTTCACATCGTAGACGCTCTTGAGAATCGTCAGGCGATGTCCTACACTGGCAATGCCCATACTCTTGAGGTCATCGTGTTGTAGCGCAACGAGGGCCTCGCCGACGATCTCGTTTTCTGTGCACAAGACAAGTGTCAGCTATTACCATGTTCCTTCCAATGTCTGCAGAGTCCTAAGCAGAGCAAGAGACAATTTCCAATTTTTGCAAGAACACACCTAAGAAGCGATCGGCATACTGCTGGAGGCCAATGGTGTCGATAAAATCAGCACACTCCTCAGCGGTCCACTCGGTGATAATGGTTTCCGGTAGGCGGTCGGCGCTGCTGCGGTGACCGTAGGTAGTGGGAGTATGTTCAGCGGATGTAGAGAGTTCCGAGTCTATGGGAGAGGCCTCAGAGTGTGTGATTGGGGAGTGGCTTCGCTCGTATTCGTCGTCGGCGTCGGACTCGGCGTAGGCTGTACCACCGTCGAAGCTCATCATCTTGAGGTTGGGGGGAGAAGGCGCCAAGAGCTAAGCTAAATGAATAGATCGAGCGACGATATTGGTGGTGATGCCGTAAACGACAGACGGCTCCGTCCGTTGGGTTGGGCACCGTCGGTTCGATATACAGTAGGGGGGGTTGGTGAGCGTCGGTTGGTGGATTGCCTATTACTTCGTGTCCCTCTCATCCAAATCGTGATCAGGGGAGCGTAGCAGAGGAGAGAGGCTAAAGAGGGACGTAAGGGACGTCGTGGACGTCGCGGGCGCGGGCGCGGTCTGGAGGACGACTAGGTGCGAGGGAACAAATCGAGCGGGCGACAACGGCTAATGGGCTGAGGAAAGCAAGCCGACGAGTAAGAGAGTCCTGGCGGTAAAGTCGAGCCAGGCCCAGCCAAATAAGTAAAACCAAGCCAGTAGCGTAAAGGCACCTCTTGAGAAGAGAAGAAAACAAAGGAGGGAGAAGAAGAGAGAGGCCGCTGGTGATGATGACGGGTGTTGTCGAGGTTGTGGTCTTGGTCTTGGTCTTGGTCGTGGTCGTGGTCGGGAAGCGCTTGGGGGTGGGAGAGAAGAGGAGGTCCTACCCAAGTTGGGAAAGCCTCTGTGGCCAGCGAATGAGAAAAGGTAACTCTGCTAGGTACTCGGTACCTATGCTGTAGCGACGTGGAAGTGCTACCCGCGCTATTGGCGGAGTACTCCATACCTGGCTTGTGGCTGAGGCGCCGCTTGGTGGAGATGGTAGCCGGCCTGGGAGGGACTGGGAG
>JAAVUK010000357.1:0-67078 GCA_014899095.1 Fusarium buxicola
CATTAACCCCCAGCCGGATCCTCCCCCTGCCTCGTTCCCCATTTCTCATTACCACACCCGCGTCCGCGTCTCTTTGGCTTTTCTCCCCGAGTCGCACCTTGGCTTTTCCTTTCCAGCCCGTCCCCTCTCCACTTCCTCGCCGTCGGCTTACGGCGCACCCCCGAAATTCCTCCTTGTCCAGCTTGCGCCAGCAGTCGGAAGCGCAGGCGCCAGAACATCAGACGGGCCGTGCCACCCCCTACATCTCAGGTCGCTTCACTCTGTCGCACTCCGTCGCTTACTACCTGCTCGCGATGATTATTTAATCAGTTCATAATGACTCCTTGCTAACTCGGACACCTCTCCAGACTCACACCTGAGCTCATCGCCGAGTGCGAGCGCGTCGTGTCAAAGACTTTCCCGGCTTGCGTTGCGTTCCACAAGCCCTCCTTTGTCCAGCAGCTCAAGAGCGCGTCCCTTGATGCTGCCCTCGTTTACGGTCTCTTGACTTGTGCAGCCCGGTACGTGACCAATTACGATCCCTGCTTTCCCCAATTTCTCGTCTTCCCACATGCCCTCGAATTCCCCTTGATCGGTGTCGCTCGTGCGTCGCGTCGCCCCGTACCCTCATTTCCCGCGTCCTCGCTCACTCGCCCGTCCGACCGGCATATGGATCCACACCGGTCGGTGCCACCATGACCGAGTGTTTGAGCTGGCGCAAACCCCTTGGAGATGCCGTAGCCCGGATTTGAGCCGAGCCTTCCCGAGTCTCACTCATCCGAATCCCGCAAATCGCCGCTTCGTCGCCGCTCATCGCCGTAAGGCCTCTGTAAAGAGCTCCGACCTAAACACTATCAAGACCCGCTGGAGAATATTTTCGCCGCTAACATGTCACCGTCTGTAGGAGTTCGCCAAGTCTCATCCGCCGCTATGGAGGGCCGACCCAGGCTGCCGAGACCTTTGCGGCCAAGGCCATGACCCTCATCAACCAGAACCTGGATCATCCCAATCTCGTCGACATCCAGGCATTGTGTTTGATCATCATCCACGAATGGGGCTCCCGTAATGCGGTTCGGGCTTACATCTACCTGGGCCAGGCTGCCCGCATGGTGCAGATGTATCGCATCTTGAACAGCCACCACCCGTCTCCCGATGCAGACCAGTTCTTGCGCGACGAGTCCCTGCGACGCACCATCTGGCTCATATATATCCTCGACTGCCTTTTGACGAGCACTCCTGGGCGCTACCCCGCACTGTCTGCTCACGACACTGCAGATGTGTCGCTGCCTTGCTCTGACATTAACTTTGCCTTTGGCAATGCTGTCTTCGTCAAGACTCTGCGTCAGCAGCTCGATCCTACTGCCTTGCCTCCAGGCCAGGCTCACTCTGAGGTTGGCGAGTTTGGTTATATCGTTTTGGCCTCGACGATCTGGCGCGATGTTGTCGCCATGCTTACCACCACTACTCTATCGAGCTTCCGTGAGGAGGACTGTGGAGATCTAATTGCCAAAATTGAGGGTCTTCGAGCTTCTTTGCCGATGCAGTTCGTCGACAAGCCAGGCCAGATCAACTTGCACATGACGATGGGGTCCGGATACACCTTTGCCATGCTTCATTGTCTGCTCCACTGCGCAACTATCTTTGTTCACCGCCGGCGTCTGTTACAGGAGGTGACCGCTGCCACTTTTAACCTCGAGTCGTTCCGCCTTAACCCTCGGTGTCACGATATCGTCGACCGCCTCTTCACTTCGTGCCATGGCACCATCTCTCTACTGACTGCTGTTGAGGCCGGCTCTGAGAAGGACCACGTCCCGTGCTTCCCCATCTTCATGCTCTTTTCGGCCTTCACTGCCAGCGCCACGGTCGCCTACCTGTCCCTCAAGAACCTTACACCACCCAACGCTGTCGAGACTGCTGCTCACATCGTCAAAGATGGTCTGCGCTTCATGAGCGACGGCACCGAAAATTGGCCACTGATGGGCAGCTGGCTGCGGCACCTCACCGTCATGCAGCGAGTGTTGAATAACGACGCGACTGCTCCTTCCGGCGGTTCCCTGCGCCACGGCTCGACACCTCGCGGTGCGAGCGGCATCAAGGATGAAATTTCCTCCAACGCCGATACGAACCCTGACGCCATGGACTACGATCAACAGACCAACACGGGCGGTAGTGTGTCAGGCCAGGGCAACCCCAACCGATCCGTTTCCGAGTCGGTGCGCGGCGATAGTGAGCCCCCTGTCGCGATCCCGAGGCGCCCTGGAGTTACCACCATCAACGGTGGCTCTGGTGGAGTCTCTACTCCTACGACAGTCTCGCCTCCCCCAGGTGGCGCACCTCATGGTCCGGTCCACGATATGAAGCAATCCAGCCCTGAAATGGCGAACGGCATAGTCGCCGCCCAAGACGGACAAACCACAAGCCAAGACATGACGGCGCCCGAGCTGTGCCAGGCTTTCGAGAGACAACTACTTGACCTCGACGACCTCGCTGCCTTTATGGGTGGCGGCGTCTAGGAGACGAATTATTCCGAGCACATCTGGGGCGACGTTGCAACATGAAGCTATGAGGGAATCACCGAAGGACTAATGAAGGATACAAAGCGAGGTTTTTATTTTATTTTTTATTTTACTGTTTTACTTTTTGACTGTGGTTGTTCTTCGTTCATAAGAACGACAAACCACGGGTCAAAGACGGAGGGTTAGGGTTAATGTCATTTTGGGGAGAAGTTATCATAACGAAGCGGGAGGAATGCATCGGCTAAGGGCCAGGGAACGTGTAGGATTATGTTCGCGGGGGGTACCCAATATACCCTGGACCTGGGGGCGTTGGGGTGGGAAACGTTTCATTCGGTACTGGGGCAACTGGCATTACTTGTGTTCGAAGCGATTAAGATAATATTTGCTTCCCTCATCTTGAGGGGCGCATCACATCACTTATTCCGTCCGCATTTGAATGAGGTTGAACTCGTGGCTTGGCTGGTTCTGTGAGGCCTACGGCTATCAATCGTAGATGGGGACAACATGCCCGTCTCCAAGATGCCAACTCGCTGGTGTTTTGTTGAGGTTCATGTAAAGAATCTGACGCTGTATGTTTCTTGACTTCGCAGAGCCTTAGTGAAGACGATGGATGATTGGGAATACAGCTTCATGCACAGCATACAGATGAAGCTCAGCTTCGCGACCCAATCACCGAGTCCACGACAACAGTAATTTCAATCGCCGAAGGCATTACCGAGGATAACTGACGGCCAAAAAGAGTCAGAGGTCAAATGAAAGATGATGGAGAAAGAAAGAAGAGACTGAATAAGAAGAAGCAAAGCGGGTAAAACTGGGCCCAGGGAGTTCGGAGGTTCGGGGATTTCGCGCGTGCACGTGATTGCAGTTCCTGTGATTGATATCACTGACAGTGAAAACTTGGCGATGCGTTTCTGGAATCCTTCTGGAAGGACTGGGCAAAGTTGGGTTTTGTAGCATTCAAGCTTGAATCAGGGATTGCAATCCCTGAATGCAATGGAGCGCTCGAGTGATAGGGATCGACACTGTTGATCGTCACGTCTTACACCCTCGGCTGAAAGCGACTCCTGGGGAAGGGTCAGTGCTGATGGTTTGTGTTGGAGGAGTTGGCGTTGGAGAGGTAGAGAGTCTGCTGAAGCTTGATGACCTCTTCACTGGCGGGTTTTCTGAGGTTGTCATAATGACAAGTAATGCACTCGTTGTTCCAACTGACCTGGTGACTCGTCCATCGCACTTTAACATCTTGACTTGAACCAGCAAGTTCTCTTTCAGTGATGTCAATCCGTAGGCCACCGACGCAAAGACTCCACTTCAGATGCCGGATTGCCGATACATCCATAAACCCTTTGCCAGAACAGGGATAGATCCGGCCAAAGTCCCGCTTTTTCGGCGGCCGTGTGCCGGGAATGGGGCGGGGACGCGGGAAGACGGCGTGTGATGGGATAGAATAAGCTTGTGGATAAGAGGGATAGAGGAGATTGTGCGGAGGTTCTCCAGGCTGAGGATGTGGAGGAGAGGACCTTTCATGAGGGGAGGGAGCGTGGAGGATGGAGACGAAGAGAGAGTAAGGAGGCTAATGGTCCGGAGGGTGTTGTGAAGCATTGGATGCGAGGACGCTGTTGTGATGTCAGTGAGCATTGCTTTAACCTCACGATCTCATGGACGGGACCTGTCGTGCAATTACCGGTCAGCAGCTTACTGTACCAAGCTGCACTGTAAAGCCGCAACGCAAAGCAACCCTTTTGCCGCAAGATACGGCATCTCTATCCCTGCTGGGCTGGGCTTGAATGCACAAGCCCATGCAACATCAAGCACATAGAAACCGAGATGTGCGAAAGATGATGCCGAACAAAAGGCAAGGACCGTGCCTCCGGAGCCGGCACGGCAACTCTTCTAGTTATGGGGCCCGGGATAGCACTCGAGACCTGAGCCGTGCCTGGTGAAGGAGGGAGCTGACGTCGAGACATGGCATATTGTATGCCTGTGATTGGTGACTTGGTCGGGGATCGCCCTGATGCGCTTTCTGGTGTAAGGGGATCGGGGAGCTGATGGAGAGTATATTAACTTGAGCGTGTTCCGCGGATTGTGGGAGGTTTGTTTTTCGTATTACACAGTCTTGAGTGATTTCCTTAGCTTCTAATTACACTTGTATATCTCGACACGCACTTGTGGCTGTCTGATTGCACTTGCAATAATCTCGACTCAACTACCAGTCACCTTCACCTTCACCAACATCTCACATCTCATCTCGTGCAACAACTGCAAACCAAACAGCTTCGGTTCGGCCAGTGTAGAAAGCCCGCCATGGATCAACACGAACATGACACTACGGCGCCGCACGACAGCATGTCGCCAGGTCAATACATGACTTCCCGTCTTCCAACGCTCAAACCACCGATGCACACTGTCCAAAATCCCTTTAAGCTGTTGCGTATGCTGAACGCCCAGCAGTGGGCATTCTTCTTTGTAGCCTTTGCGGCATGGGTACGTCCAGCCTCATCTTCACTTTCTCGCATATTTGCGCGACAATTCGATGGCTGACCGAATCACGGGTATAGACTTGGGATTCTTTCGACTTCTTCACCGTGTCGCTGACGGTGACGAGCCTGAGCAAGACGTTTGGCAAGTCCAAGACGGATATCACATGGGGCATCACGCTGGTTCTCATGTTCCGATCGGTGGGATCAATTATATTTGGTATTGCGAGCGATCGATATGGCCGAAAGTGGCCATTCGTTATCAACAACATTCTCTTCATCGTGCTTGAGCTTGTAAGTTGTCCCAGCTATTCCACCCCCTGCTACATGAAATTTGGCTCGGGGCTCGGAGTGGCCCGGCTTGGCATAGCTATCTGTGCCCCCGAAACCCGGTTACTTGAGATCTACGAGATAACTCGGAACTATTGCTAACTGGGATGCAGGGAACTGGCTTCTGTAATACCTATTCCCAGTTCTTAGCTTGTCGAGCCCTTTTTGGCGTCGCAATGGGTGGTCTTTACGGTAACGCAGCCGCGACAGCCCTTGAAGACTGTCCCGAGGAGGCCCGAGGTCTCATGAGCGGCATGCTCCAGCAAGGCGTAAGTACCATTCCTCACTGAATGTCTTGGTCAATCTCTAACCAGATATCAGTACGCCTTCGGGTATCTTCTTTGCGCCGCGTTTGCCCGTGGCCTCGTCGATACAACCCCCCACGATTGGCGTCCGCTCTTCTGGTTCGGCGCCTGCCCGCCCGTCCTCTTCATCATCTTTCGTCTCATGCTTCCTGAGACCCAGGCTTACCAGGAGCGTCAGCGTATGCGGCAGGAGGCCGGGTCGTCGGAGGACCATGGCAAGGGTAAGGTTTTCATCAAGGAAGGCAAGGTTGCGCTCAAGCACCACTGGTTACTGCTGGTATACCTAGTGCTCCTCATGGCTGGCTTCAACTTCATGAGTCACGGTAGCCAGGACTTGTACCCCACGATGCTGGAGAATCAACTTGGCTTCTCCAAAACCAAGATCACTGTCACGCAGGTTGTGGCTAACCTCGGAGCTATGACGGGCGGTACCGTCGTCGGCTTTTTAAGCCAGTCTATCGGTCGTCGAATCAGCATTATCATCTGCTGTATCGTCGGTGGCGCATTGCTCTACCCATATACCTTTGTTCGCGACTCATCCATCATCGCCGCCGCCTTCTTCCAGCAATTCTGCGTCCAGGGCGCTTGGGGCGTGATCCCCATTCACCTGATGGAGTTGTCTCCTGGCGCATTCCGAACTTTTGTCGTCGGCACTTCGTACCAGCTCGGTAACCTCGTCTCTTCGGCTTCATCAACCATCGAGGCTCGTCTTGGTGAGGGCTTCCCTCTGTCAGAGAAGGAGGAGGGCGAGAGCCGGTACGACTATGGCAAGGTGATCTGCATCTTCATGGGCTGCGTGTACGCATACGTGATTGTCCTCACATTTATCGGGCCTGAGAACTTGGGAGGCAAGTTCGACGTTGCGCACGACTCGGACACCAGGAAGGTTGTGGGCTCGCAAGCGATGGAGAAGGCGGCCATGCACCGCAGGAGAGGAGATGAGGAGAATGATACCAGGATCAGCGGAGAGAAGCCTGAAGTCACCCACGCTAGGGACTAGGCTTGAAACGAGCAAAGGAAGAGTAGAGCATCTGTGCCTTTTTCGAACTTAGGAATTGATAAGAACATTCCCAAACTTGGTGGTCTCGGACTGGACCCACCCCCGCATTCCACGGTCGTATTGTGCGGTCCATGGACGAGATCGTGGCCGTGAACATGTAATGAATGTCTTTGCGGATCCGCAACTTTCCTCTCAACAGCGGTGCTTTCGGAGCTATTATCCAATCCCTCCGCTTGATATCGCAGCGCTTTTCCTTTTTCGGGTTGATCATTGCTAAACCTTGGCAACGGGAGAGGCTTGCCATGGTTTCCCCGCCTGCGTCCAACATAAGTTCCAGTTTGACGGGTTCGTGATTCCAAATGGCGAGCTTCGGGAGCTGAGTCTGGAGGGCCAACGCAGTGAAGAGTCCCATCCCAGGGCTGTAGTTGATTCTAGAGATGCAATCATCTGATGCTTAACTTACCACTTCAAGCCTTGTTCGAAAGCATATGAGTAGATTTTCCGCTCGAATGAAGCATCTCGAACCCATCTCTTTTCTCCACCAAGGGTGAAAGGGATTCCCAGCTACGGATACCTCAGATCCCGCCCGCGTAGCATCTCTGGTTGGTCAGCTTCGATCCTTGGCTCGACTAAGGGAACAGCTCTGACACATGCTGCATGGCATGACCGCATCACCCTTCGTCGATGGCGCCCTTTGACTGTAACATCTCCGCAGGATCAACCCGAGGTATATATATTCGACGTCCGAGAACCTTGAGAGAACATTCACTCCGCACATCACTATCGTGCATCCTCTCGAAACACCTTGACGGCCTTCACACCATCCCAAAGATACTCTAGCTTCGTTCATCCTATTACTTAATCACCATGACTCTCACCGGCAGCTGCATGTGCGGAGCGATCGCATACAAGAGCACCAGTGAGTGGCTTCAAGAGTCGATTGACTCGCAACGCAATATGCCAATTATCTCTAACTTTATGTTTTATAGGCGATCCTGTCGCTACTGCTCTCTGCCATTGCCTCGACTGCCAAAAGGTAGATAGATATCTGATCATGGTTGCATTGCAACTCGTTCTCTAGCTAACAGACTCTTAGTGGACCGGCGGTGCTTTCACCTCCAACGCTGTGATCCCTGAGGATTCCTTTTCTATCACCAAGGGTGAATATCCCCCATGCGACAGTTGACTTCAATCTGACCGACTTAAAGGAACCCCCAAGCACTGCGATATCACGGGCGCCTCGGGCAAGAACAACCGCCACTTCTTCTGCGGTGACTGTGGCTCCAGCCTGTACACGCGCCTCGACGTGATGCCCGGCAACCTCATCATCAAGGCCGGCGGTCTTGATGAGGGCAAGGCGAGCCTCGACAACAAGATCAGCGTCGAGTACTACACCCGTGATCGAGTCAGCTACCTGCAGCCCAACGAGGGCGCCAAGCAGGAGCATCTGTTTGCTTAAGCTTATTTGTTTTCCGTTCCTCGTTGGCGCTGTATTGGCTGGGCGATCCTGTCAGCTTACAGCAGAGAGGGCTCGGATGTCGGTGTATGTGAATCGCATCTGGCTATGATCGGGCGATGAGGATTGGCACGGCAGTTCTAGCCACATCCATAAATGGCACAGATTTCATAGCAGGAATGAATAAGGTTGATCTGAGCTGTCACATGAGCTTTACTGACGTAAAAGGTCATCCAGTCATTCAGTGGCTGTCGCTACGGAGAGCGGGACTAGTCTAGTTCCTGACGGATGCTTCAATATTCTCAACACTTGCTTCCTCTCTCAACTTGAGACCTTGATATCTTCCCCCCAAGGAGAGCCTTACCTACACCCCGGCACTACCTTCGCGATTCTCTCCGTCTTCGGTCTCTGACGCGCACGTCGCTGATCGCTGATTTGATTTGACGTCGCACAGCGCTAGTGGGTCAACCAGCTTCTCCGCAAGTTGGAGGTGGCCATCTCCCGAGATCTCGGCCAACTCACACCTACTCCTGAGAATTAAGAACCAGGTTTATCATTCGGCAAGGGAGTAATAGCTTGTGAAATATCACTGTTACGTTAAAATGGGGCCTTCTCAGTCAACACCAAGGTCTGACGGGGCCGAGTTCGACCTCCCACCCTTCAGTCGGACAGTTACGACGAGCAGGCCAGAGGCCAACAGATGGGTTGAGGATGGGTTTGTCTGGTGCTATGCCTTCAATCACGCCGAGGGAGCACGTTGCTTTGAGAAGGCTATCGCTGTTGACCCAGATTGTCCCCTCGCTTACTGGGGCCTTGCCTTTGCCCTCGGGCCCAACTACAACAAGCCATGGAAGGCTTTCGATCAGGCTGATCTCAAGCAGACCCTTGCGCGGGGATTCGAAGCGTTGAGGAAGGCAGAATCACTGTCTTCAAAAGCTAGCCCGGTTGAACGTGCCCTCACTGGTGCCCTGCGACACCGCTACCCCAGGGACGAAAACGATACTAAAAGCTTCCGGGCTTGGAACCATGCTTATGCTGAGGCCATGAAGCCTGTATACCAAGAGTTCAAAGATGACCTTGATGTCGCAACACTATGCGCGGATGCGCTGATGAATTTGACGCCTTGGTCGCTATGGGACGTGCGAACAGGGAAGCCGGCGCCTGGATCCGAGGTATTGGAGATTCAACAGATCCTTGAGAGGGGACTCGCTCAAGATGGCGGATTCGAGCATATCGGCCTCTTGCATGCCTTCGTTCATGTCATCGAGATGTCGACTGAGCCTGAGCGAGGCCTGCTCGCGGCCGAGCAACTTCGCAGGTTGGCACACGACGCAGCCCACCTTGCACATATGCCATCGCATCTCGATATCCTCATTGGTGATTATCGAAGAGCTATTTCTGCAAACGTGAAAGCTGTTGTTGCCGATGAGAAGTTCTTCTCTCTCCGTGGCGGTGGCGACTTTTACACCATCTACCGCATGCACGACTACCACTCTCTCATCTATGCCGCCATGTTCGCTGGCCAGTACGGGGTTTCCATGGCAGCGATGGACAAGATGGAGGCCGCGCTTCCAGAGGTGGATTTGCGCGTACAATCGCCGCCTATGGCTGACTGGCTGGAGACGTTTCGGGCTGTTCGCCCTCACATTCTGATTCGGTTTGGAAAGTGGCAGGAGATCATCGACCTCGGGCTTCCTTCTGACCAGCAACTACTCTGCGTGACGACGGCGACGATACACTATGCCAAGGGCGTGGCGTGGGCAGCAACTGGAAATGTCCAAGAGGCGGCCAAGGAGCGGGAGCTGTTCCTCGCGGCGAAAGCTCGAGTACCTCCGACTCGAATATCCTATCCCAACAAGTGCCTCGACGTTCTGGCCGTGGCGGAAGCTATGCTTGACGGCGAGCTCGAGTATCGACGAGGCAACATTGAGTTGGCATTTACACACCTTCGAAAGTCGATCGATCTAGACGACGGCCTGCGTTACGCCGAACCCTGGGCGTGGATGCAACCCGCGCGACACGCCTACGCCGCGCTGCTTATGGAGCAAGGACGGATCAAGGAGGCAGCCGAAGTGTACCGGACTGATCTGGGCTTGAACGACAAGCTGTTCCGGGCGCGGCACCACCCGAACAACGTATGGGCGCTGCACGGATATCATGAGTGTGCGGTCAGGTTGGGATTGGAGGGCGAGGCGAGGGTCGTTAAGCAGCAGCTCAAGACGGCCATGGCGTTTGTGGACGTGCCGATCGAGTCGTCGTGCTATTGCCGACGGGATGCTGTGGAGGATGTAGCTGAGTGTTGTAGCAAGACAAAGGATCGACCTAAACTGGTATGATATACAGGTAGAACCCAGATAGAAGTGGCATCCAGGATGCTTAAAGAATGTATTTGCGGTGGGCATTGTTTGTAGGATTTCGGCTCGTTGATTCAGTCGTTGATGCTGAGTACGGCGGTTGGGCAGTCATGTCAATGGTGTAAAATTTCCATGCCTTTCCAAAGGCTATTGGTCGTGAGAACTTGGGCCCAATCGACCCCGCGGCTCGTCAACTCTCCATTATCACCCTCTCACTCCAAATGCCTCGTCCTCTAAAGAGAGGCGCCTGGTAATTCTTATTGCTCATTCGCACAGTGGATACAGAGGCTGACATGACATGCGGGAACAGCAACACTTGCCGGAGGCGCAAGCTGAAGTGTACGCAGAAGAACGATCTTCCATCCGTTGTCCTTTCAACCGCGCTGATACTTGGCCTCCAGGTAACCAAGAACTCCCGGTTTGTGGACAAGTTCCAAGTCGGGGCGTTTTTGCGATAGATCCGGAAAAGTCGACCTAGTTTGGCGTGTTGCTATTCGATCACGACGAGCGCTCTGTTAAGGCTGACTTGTGCCAAAGTCCATCATCGGGAATTGCCTGATACCGATAGTCCACGTAGCGCTCTCGGGGATCAAAGAATCTCCCGACTCTTTTACTTGTACACTTCCGATATATCCCAGTGGTACGACTTGAGCGACTCGACACGTGCGTTTGGCGTGCTTGTCCCGGGTATTGCCCTGGATGAGCCACTCCTCTTCTGTGCTGTCGTCGCTCTCGCTGCGATGCATGTGTGCAAGACTTCAGCGAATAGTTTTCGAAAAGTGGCCGAGTTCTACCATCGCCGTTGCGTACAGCGACTTATCGCATTGAATGAAGGGGACGAGCTTATCTCTCGAGGAGTAGCCCTCGCCGCAACATGGCATTTGACCACCACATCTCGGATCTAGAATGGAACTCTGCTGCCGCCATGTTGAAACATTGGCGTTACACATGTCCCGAGCATGAAATGCCCTTTTCTCGAGTACAAGCACAGCCGGGGACGCCTCATGTGTTCCCAGCAGTGTGGTTTCTGCAGCCATGCCATGGTGAGCACTCAATATTCACTCCGCCTCTTTAATGAGTCAATACCAACAGCTCACAGCTGCAACAATGCATTACTACCTTGCCACTCTGACTGTTTTGTGTATCCATGCAAACTCGGAGAGCATTGAAGACCTCGGAGGGCTCTATTTTCCTGACTTTGAGATCGAGACCAAGGACCAACTTATTGAAGCGTTCGCGCTTGAGATCTGTGGCATCGCCTTCACCAGCAGAACTCAGTCTGTCCTGGCGAATGCGTTTGGTCCAATATCATACTGTAAGTCTCTTTTGCTCAGTCTGCACCGGATAACAAAGCTTACCAACCTGTTCCAGGCGCACGGTTTATGCGAGCCAAGCCTGCCCGCCAAGAGCTTATACGTCAGCTTCTCGCCTGCAAATCAAGCATTGGATGGCCAGTAGAACAACTCATCAGGGACCTCGAGTCCTTCTGGCGAACGGCACTGGTTTAACGGAAACGTAAAAGCTATCGTTGGTCAGACGGCGACCGCCAACCCTCTCAGCGTTCTTGACCCTGTGGGGAAAGGTTTCCCGAGCTCGGGAAACCCGCATCGTCAACACAAGAGACGGAAACTATAAATTATGACGCTCTTCCTGGGCTCAAAGGGAATTTATTCTGTCCTTCAGACTTGTTCAAATTATCTGAAAAGCCCTTTGCTTTGTGTCTATTTGCAGAAATGGCTGCCATGTTGCGAACTCGAATGATCTTGCCTCTTGTCAAGGGGGCTCGCTCGTTAGTGACAGTCACATCGAGCTCACAACTAGGAGTGATTCAACCTTCTGCCAAGGAGTTGAAGAACCTGAATCTCGACTCCAGGAACCTTGAAAAGGCTGTGCGTCATTTGCACAAAGATGGTTTGGTCGTTATCGAAGATGTTATTCCCCACAAGCACCTCGATATTCTCAACAAAAAGATGGTCGAGGACGCCCATGTCCTTCAAAGTCGAGGAGATAAAGGCCTTTACAATTAAAACAAGGGAAACATCCAGCAGGACGCTTCGCCCGTTGCTGAGTACTTTCTTCCGTCTACTTTTACAAGTAAGTGTGACACCACAAGTCAACGAGACACCTAACCGACATGATTGTTATCAGACCCAATTGCCACGCAGATCACATTCGCGGTCCTGGGCCCTCGACCAAAGTGGACCTTTTGTTCTGCGAACTCTGCAATGGCTACTCTTCCTGGAAGCACTCTTCAGCGTCAGCCAGTGCATTCGGATGCGGACTTCTCGCATCCAGATCACCCTTTCGCTCTCGTTGTGAACGTACCTCTGGTCACAGCTACACCCAAGAATGGATCTACTGAGATCTGGCTCGGTACCCACAGCAACTTTGGCCTTGATGCGCAACAAGGTGCCCATGGTGACCGAGCTAGCGGCCGCATCAACGAAGCCTTTCTACGGCAGCGCGAAGAGATCTCGCCTCCTTTGCAGCCCGTCATAAGAAAGGGCAGCATCATCATTCGAGACTTGAGGCTTTGGCACGCAGAAATGCCGAATACGGCTCAAGAAACAAGAGTGATGCTGGCCATGATTCACTTTGCGCCGTGGTTCAGGAACAGAATGAGGCTTGAGTACGGGGAGGACGTGAAGCCTATTCTGGAGAACCTGGAGGAGGGGGGAAAGCCGGGGCTGGATGTGCCGGTGGATTGGATAAGCAGAGAGGCGGTTCTGGAGGGCTACCTTAACTGTGAATTTGTGAATAGCTATGACTTTGACCAGGAGCCTTGAACTTGAGCATTCAAGCTTAGTTTAAACAGTCAGCTGGACTGAGGTGGTGATAGCTTAGGGTGCACCCAAAACGTGTATATTTATATTAAACGGGGAAACATAAAGCTGCAGTCCTTATCCGTAACCGAGATATCTAGCAATACCTGCATACTTCCAACACCAAACTCCATATATCATCGTTGTCATGAGTCATTAGTCGGAGTCGCTGCTGCTGCTGGAACTTCCATTGACACCGCGGGTCTTGTTCTTCTTGAACTTCTTGCCCTTCTTGTTCCTATCATACCGTTAGCGGCTGGGATTAAGCTGAGAGACAACCGTGAGACACATACTTCTTGAACTTATTCTCTAGCACATTGGCGCCAATGGCACCAGCGGCGGCCGCGCCCAGGCTGCCCAAGAGGCCACCTCCAGCGGTATGAGCCGCCCAAGCTGCAGCACCACCGCCAACGAGGGTAGCACCGAGGCCACGATCGCCGTCAGGGCCGGGCTGGCCTGGAGGATATTGTCCCGGAGCGCCGCCGCCAGGGTACGCAAGAGCTCCGTACTGAGAGCCGGGCTGACCGTGCTGCTGAGGAGGGTATGGGGACGTGCCACGCTGGTCATGGCCCTGTTGTTGACCGTAGCCCTGCTGGTACTGGGCTGGGGGAGCATGGGGGGAACCGTAGCTGGGCTGAGGGGAGTGCGAGGCGTATTGGGGCTGCTGCTGATAGCCGCCAGGACCGTGAGAGGGGGCGCCGTAGCCCTGGCTGTGCTGCTGCTGCTGCTGCGAGTATTGTTGCTGGAGACGATGTTAGAGACCTGTGGCATACACTTTGTAGCGGTGCTGGAGACAAACCTGTTGAGGATAGCCGCCTGGCTGACCATAGCCCTGCTGCTGGCCGTAACCCTGAGGTTGGCCGTAGCTCTGCTGCTGAGGATGACCCTGCTGGCCATAACCGGGCTGCTGCTGCTGGCCGTAGCCGCCGCTACCACCGCCGTAGTAATCGTTAGCCGACATGTCGGTGTTTGTTGTGAGTTGTGTTTTGTGTGTTGTGTTGTGTGTTGTGGAGTGTCTGTTAAGTCAGATCAATCAATCGGATTGTATCAGTGACAGGTGTTGGAGTTGACGGATGAGATGATGGAGGGAAAGCAGGTCCCCTCCCCCGCCTTTAATACTAAGCAACATGTCACATTGCCACGGAGTACGGTACTCGCATGGAGGACGGCTTTAGCTCTAGCTCGTGACAGAGAGTGCCTTAGCTGACAAGGCGCTCACGTCATGGGCCATACAAATCGCCTAGGCGCAGTCACTGCGGTGCGAACCTCGCACGCCACACTCCCCAAAACGCCCAGCGATCAGCCGATTCAACAGCAGGAACTGGCCAATCCTGCCTTGCACGTGACGTATTCCGCGCAGCCGGCCACGCTGCGGGGATGGCTTGACTGTGGCTGGGGCGGGGTATTCTTCCGCTTTCAGCTTAGCTTCAGGGCGGCCCAGACGGCGTCTCCGCTCTTGCACGGCCAGAGCCTCAGATTATTCGAGTCCGATATCGACGGCCTCTGAGCCACAATCTCCGTGCCAAGTCCGAAGGTGATCGTCAGGGTCCGATGTTTTGATGACGAGAAAGGTCCCGTCGATTAGTCGCTTGCTAGAAGAGGTTGTAGCGAAAACAGCCCGAGAGGCGGCCTCTGCGGGACTGCTGATGCGCCTGCAGTGGCACGGCATGCCAGGCCCGAAATTGACGCAGAAGAGAGGATACGGCAATTAACATTAACTATTAAGATGTTGGCAAACGGAGGTACATGATCAGGCCAGATGCTTGAATTCTTGCTGCAGCGTCGAGCAAATCTTGTCCACCAACAGTTCTTCCTGCTCCTCGTCAAGACCCAGCCCCAGCGCGCCTGGCTGCCACGTAGCCGTATACACCAGGTTGCCTCCCTTGACAGCGACAACGTTGAACGCTATCAGACAGCCGCCAACATGCCCAGGCTGCGCAAATACCATCTTGGTGATCTTGGTTTGCTCTTCATCTGCAGCGGGTCCTGTGTCTCCGTCGAATGAGCCAACGTTGCTCACCTCATAAGACACGTCTCGCTGTTTGCCGAGTTTGCCAACCGTCCACTTCTTAATGCTGCTAAGGTATCTCAGCAACCCAATGGATTGGTCTTGGAGCGTTATAGCAGCTGTCGCGAATGCCCGAGTGACTGAGCTGGCTGATGCCCATTCTTCGTCGGTCAGGGGGCCAGTGGCGTCACTGCGAGGATGGACGATATGGCACGCCGATGCGAAGTTGCTTGCCACATCATTCGACATGCCAATGGACTTTCGCATGTTGATAGCTGTCTGCGCGACAAAGTTGGTGACCTTGGGGTCATGAATGGCCTTGCTCAGCGCTCGGGTAATAAGCTGGTGAATAGTTCCTGTCAACTTGGCGTCGTGGTCCCTCGACGCTTTGAGGGCTTTCTCAAGCAGAGGTGCTTCAACTTCACCGATCTTTAACTTGTTGTGGTGTGTTTTAGGATCGAAGAAAATAGGGGCTCCAGTCCACGTGCCCTCGTCGGCATGCGAGGGTGACACGCGCAAGCCCAGCAGCTTGACAAGGAAATATGGAACGTAATTGGCGATCAAAGGCTCCAGAAGAAACGACCAAGAGATTGGAAGCCTCCCAGGGGTGTCGAATGGAGCTGGCAGTGGGTTTGCTGGAGGCGTAACGACCGGCGAAGGCTCCGCGGCAGCTGTGCCTCTACACCCGGCTAAGAAAGTCTTGTGGAATGCAAGTCCAGTTGGGCCATCACCGATGGCGTGAGAGAAAGAGAATGCGATGAAGCATTGGGATGGCTTCAGAGGCAGTACAACGATTCTCCATGGCGGGATTCCGGCGACGAACGGGAGATCCAGCTCAGCCACCAGCAGCTTTCCAATGGCGCCCAGAGGGTCGGTGTTGATTGTTGGGCCATCAACAATCGAGATGTGCTCTTCTAATTTGATGCTGGACACGCGTTGGAAGAATGCTTTCTCCGTGTCTCGATCGCCAACAGTGACGCAGAAGAATGGATGCTCCTCAATGCAGCGCCTCAGTGGATGAAAGTAAGAACGAGGCGACTTGATATCGACATCGTTCCCAAACTCGTAGACCGCACCGATGGTAACTGCATTGTAGTAGCCGACATCTTCGCGAACTATCGTCCGCATCTCATTTGGACCTGTTGTAGCGTTGGTAAGGGAGCAACTTATTGCGGGGGTTCACTTACTGGCATATCTTAGGAACTCTGCCTTGTCCGCCATGGTTGAAGCTTAGGCGGAGGTAGATCGAGAAGAGACAGGGATTAGGTGAATCGCAATTGATCACCCTATTTCAACAGATTTGCGAAACTTGAATCGGCAATCGAGGAAGAACATAATAAACTGATTGGAATTGGCGGCCTCTTGATGAGACGGCGTCAGTAACGAAATGAGATGTGGGCCTCATGGCGCGACAATGCCGAACCGGGCAGCCGGGTCAATCTAACGTCCGAAGAGACCAATTGTGATCCTTCATCTTTGGAAACTGATCCTTCGAGTTTCATATTAACCGAGTGCGACTGGAGTTTCTAATCAATGTAAGCAGTCGAGGACGCGAACCAATTACCGTATGGACTCGATAGATTCATACACGCTAATAGCCCTAGAAACCCTGCGATAGGTAGCCACTAACATACATTGGTTGACAATTTGTCGGATCCTAGTGGAGAAGTAGGGATATTAGTGTGTGTGAATACATATACGAAGCACGGACAAACTGCGTTGAGAGACGAGATCTCTAGTAAGCATTTCTGTTATCAGTTAGACCTGTTTAAACATCTGCCTGGGCTCTGTAGATATCAGTTGTGACGACGCGCACGTATACGCGTGTAAAGCGGATAGCAACTTCAACACGAGTCCGAGTTGGCCCACATGAAGGTCATGAGCGGAGTCCTTAATTCTGGCAAACGATCAAGATGGCTTGAGGGCCTCCCATGCAAAATTCAACTGCGGTATATGAAAAGGGGCAACTTCTTATCGTGCTGGCTTGCTGTTTCCGCAGCACACTACAGCCTAAAATGCAAGAATCGAAGTGCATAGACTGAAGGTAGAAAGAAAGTTTCGCAATTACGTGCACGAAGAACAAGTACTAGAAAGCTATACACACCATGAAGTTCGATTCTTTATAGAAGAGAACCAAGTGATTTATTTTCCTAGAACTCTGGTTGAGTTTTAGTACGCATCTGGCTCTGATAACCCAACTATAGTTTATAAATAAAGCGATGACTTCTTAGTGATAGTTCCCCCGCTTTAACTCGACGTATACTTAATTGTCTTTTTCATCTTTTAGATCTGTGTATCTAAATTCCCATCTTCATCTTTTCTACACCCTCATACTCGCGCCTCTCGTGTTCTCCACTTTCGCTCCTATCTACAGAGTTCCAGGCCTAGAAGATGCCATCGACAATTGTAACGTCAGTGTTTCCCTGCCAAGTCGCCCATGGCCTGACCATTGACGTGATTGAGCATGCGTGACTTTAGAGAGCGTCCTAGAGAGCTACGGAAAACCCGTTAAGGCTAATAAGGTTTCTCATACTATATCTGAAGACGGCTGAACCGACATAATCGTTGAATACGTTCCATCCATCGAAGCCCTCTCGCAGTGTTAAGTCAAGGCTGTCAGATGCATATCCTGAATCAGAAAGTCCGTTACTCTCGCCACTGCATCACATTCAAGACAGTGCTGTCGACAATTTGACTCTGCCGCTCATCAATGCTTCTCTCTATAACGGCAGAACTTCTATCAGTTCGAGATGTCTGGGAGGTTGCTCCGTACTCCGGCTCTTCTGACAGTTTGGGCAAAATCGATAGAGTGTGCTGCTTGGCTATTGTCTGTAGCAGGCGATTTAGCGAAGGACTCAACAGCATCTTCGAGTGGCTCCGTTTTGATAACTGCTCTGGGCAACTGACTGAATGTGTTTTCTTTTAGATGGAGGCTCGTTTTTCTGGTTCACAGTTTGAAAAACAGTGGGTGAGTCTTTACGACTGCGTCTGATGCCCCTGTACATTGGTGGCGAGACCCGAGCCCCAGTGCGCGTATCCAACTCAGGCTTCATAATGGCTGTTTACATAAGAACGCTTCTTTCTCTGGCAGTGAGCCTAGAGGATGAAGACTAGAATGTTATCGAGGCAAATGTGGTTGAGTAAGGCACTCTTCCTCGCTGTGCGCATTTGCGCATAACGACTTTGACAAGCAATGGAGAGTTGAGTGAGACTGGGTGATTGGAGAATTAAATCACGGGGTACATGTACTTTTATCTTGCTTGAGTCTTGTCTCATAATGCCTTGGCGTGTGCAGATAGATCATTGGATGCCTCGTTTGGTCATGGTCGGCCTCCCGCATGTGCTGCCCAACAGAATCCCAAACCCCTCTTCTCAAGAGGCCGACCCTGAACCGGGCTGGCTATAAATGCCCGTCAAGAAAACGAGTACCTCCCATCAAACTCAACTCTTTCTTCTACCATCATAGTCAGTATGGTGATGACCAAGCTCACGTCCGATGGCCTTACTGGCCTTTGTTCACGAGAGAAGCTGCAGCTGTTGGACGCAGTCGATTCTCTACGTTCACATGGCATCAGCCACTACATTTCCCTTCCACAGATCATTGTTTGCGGTGATCAATCATCTGGCAAGAGCTCTGTACTTGAGGCCATCTCAGGCGTCTCCTTTCCAGTTCAGAGCAATGTCTGCACACGCTTCCCCACAGAGCTGGTCCTGCGCAAGACGGCTCACACCGGCGTCAATGTCTCCATTGTACCTCACAACTCACGTCCGGATATCGAAAGGTCAACCTTGTCCAGTTTTCAGGAGAAGCTTGACACCTTTGAAGAGCTGCCTGATCTGATCGAGCGTGCCAAGGCCGCCATGGGAATCACAACCCTTGGAAAGGCCTTCTCGAATGATCTCCTTCGTATCGAGATCAGTGGACCAGATCGCCCTCATCTGACCATCGTGGACTTGCCCGGTCTCATTCATTCCGAGACGAAAAGTCAGTCGCAATCCGATGTCAAGATGATCAAGCAAGTCGTGCAGGGTTATATGAAGGAGTCGCGATGTGTCATCCTTGCCGTGGTTTCCGCCAAAAACGACTACGCCAACCAGGTGGTTCTCAAGTTGGCTCAGAAAGCCGACCCCAAAGGCGTCCGTACGCTTGGGGTCATTACAAAGCCCGACACTCTTCATCCCGGCTCTGAGAGCGAACGGAGCTTCATAGACCTGGCCAACAACAAAGACGTCGAGTTCCGCCTCGGTTGGCATGTCCTCCGTAATCGCGACTCTGAGAAGAACTCTTGGGATTCGGAAGAGCGAAATGCGAAGGAAGCAGACTTCTTTTCTGTGGGTAGTTGGTCGTCCCTCAACTCCTCCAATTGGGGTATCGCCACGCTCAGGAGCAGGCTCAGCAAGCTGCTCCTGGGACAAATCTCATCTGAACTCCCTCATTTGATATCCGAGATCGAGGCAAGAACCACTCTTTGTCAAGAGCAACTTGATAGATTGGGCCAGCCACGGGCCACCGTGGATGAGCAAAGAACCTATCTCATTCTCCTTAGCCAGTCTTTTCAGGCCATTGTCAAGGCCGCAACAGAAGGGAACTGCATTGACTCGTTTTTCGAGGACGCAACATCTACAGCAGGGTACCAGAAACGTGTTCGAGCTGTCATTCAGAACCTCAGCCTTGACTTTGCGGATGAGCTCGAGAAAAAAGGGAAACATTTCCAAATTCACGACCAAAGAGTAGCCGGGGACATTTGCGAAGGTCCTGCGATGACCAGGGAAGAGTACATTGAAAAAATAATCAAACTGATGCGAAGAAGTGGCGGTAGGGAGCTACCTGGCATGTTCAACCCCATGATCGTCGCAGATCTATTCAAGGAGCAATCTTCGCCTTGGGAAGACATCGCTCGGGCCTACGTGAAGAGTGTCTGGGTTGCTGCCCGCGACTTTGTAAGACGTGTGGTTAATCACGTCGCCGACTTGACTACTGTTCAGACACTTCTGGAGTTTATTCTTGTGCCAAAACTCAACGCGATCTTCGAAGGGCTCAACGGAAGGGTGGATGTACTTGTCAGCCAACATCAGGAAGGCCATCCAATCACCTACAGCCACTATTTCACCGACACTCTGCAGAAGATCAGGATGGAACGGCACACCCGGGAGATTTCTCTGAAAGTTTGTTCCTTTTTCGGCGTTGCTAGCCTTTCTGAGTATCCCTACAGAACTACTACTTGGGACCTGAGGGCTTTGGTTGGGCAACTGGCCGGACCGCTTGAATGCAACATGGGTCGTTTTGCCGCGTTGGAGGTTCTCGACTTTCTCGAAGCTTACTATAAGGTATCAATCCTGCTGCCCGTTTGAAATCCAAGCTGGCGCTGACTTCTCCTAGGTTGCTATAAAGAGATTCATTGACGATGTCGCCGTGGAGGTTGTCGAAGCTGGCTTAATCACTGAACTTGGAAAGATCATTGACCCCGTGAGTGTTTCGATGATGTCTGCAGATGAGTTGAACAAAGTGGCTGGTGAAACCGAGGCCAGTCGGGCTGTTCGAAAAAAGCTCGAGACAGAGCTTACAGTGCTGAAGGATGGCATTGAAATCTGCAAACAATTTGCTGGTTTCGAAGCAATTGGTAAGTTCTATTCACCAAAAAGGATAATCCTTACAACTGACTGATATTTATGCAAGAGTTGGATGAAAATGATGGAAACATCGTGAAATCAGACTTGAATTCAGGGTTTGAGCCGGTAGACTCTGATTCAGATCTTTCAGTCGGCAAGAATGACAATTCCGGCCGGGCCGGTAGGGCTATTGCAGGCCAAACCGTCCGAGACGTTTCTCCATTTGCTCCCATACTGCCTTTGAGTAAGAAAGAACGGAAGAAAAAGAAGATGATGAGAATGAAACAGAAGGAAGAGATGGCCCGGGCCGAGGCCGTTACTGGCCTTACTAGGGCATCTCTCAGCCCTTCTCCTTCGCCTGCGCCGCCGGCTCCAGAGCCCGAGGAGTTGCGCTGTTTTGAAGTTTATAACTAAGAACCTGGCCGCATGGATCTCAACTCAGAACTTGAAAAGTAGGCAGCATAGGCTGTGGGTGCTAAAGGCTATCCCATGAGTTCGCACAGGATTGATTGATAAGCTTCAGGGAAAGCATGCAGGTACTGTATCGACATAAGTTGATCGATGCGTTCATCGCTCAACGTCATAGTAAAGCAAAATAGCTGATATAAGCTTTCGAGCTGTGATACCGAAAAGCTCATCCTTGTTTCTCCAATCATAGTGGTTTTCACCAACAAAGGGTATGATCGTTGGTTTGTAGCCAATTCATGAAATTTGAAGGTCTTTGTAAGTGTGTGCTTTGTCAGGTAATATTTTGCCCATATGCTTTTGAAAAATCCGTGGCCGGAAGCTGACTGGACAACGTGGTTCGATATCTCGGGAGTATTGTTAGTGCAAACAATCACCTTACGCCACTCATTCCTACGATTCGAATAGAGCTTTTCAGATGAAACACACTCAAGCAACAATGCTATCGCCAGTCTCAAGAGTTTGACAGTGTTGAAAACATTGAAAATCGACTTTATGATTCCGGATCACCGCCACATCGAAATAAAACCAACCTGATTCTTGCCATCCTCGATTCGGATCTACAAACAAGGGTACACGAACCACGAAATGGTGCCGGGCATGCTTGCCCTAGCAGAGGCATCTCATACGCTACAAAACTTAGAGGAAGCCCATTTCGGAAGAATGTGTTACGAAACCTTCTGCTGAGGTTGAATTAGGAAGGCGATACGTGTACCATCGAGCAATCGTGAGTGTTGACCTGAAGAGGCTTGGTTTGGGGTCCCTAGTGGCGAGCACATAGTTTAATTTTCTCCGGGACTAGATAAATTGTCTTTAGACACACTGGAATTGGTTCTAAAAGTCAATCGTGGGGATAGGTGTTCGAGTATCCGGCTGTTAGATCAGTGAATCTAGTCCAGTGCGAAACCTAAGCACTTGGTACCTACACACTACAGACCTTGTTCTTCTAATCAAATTATCGAGTTTCTGAGTGGGAATAAAAACAGGCTTGCCTCGGAGAAACACGAGATATGGTCAAGAGTCAATGAGCGTCTGCGATCCGGCCTAAGAAAAAGGAGCAACTCCAGTCCAGCCAAAGGTACGCTTTTATCCCACTCGGCAACGACATGCTTATTTGAGAGCTAAATTACTACAGAGCGGCGAACTCGTTAATTTGGAACGAGCCTGGACCCCCAGTTTCCAATAATATCTTTAGTTTAGGGCTGCTGGGCTCTCAAACGGAGCCTTCTCCTCACGCACCTCCACCACTGAGTTGACGCCTTTAGATCAGGCCATCTGCAGATGATACTTAAACCCAAGATTTCAACATCTTGCACCAATAAGCTTTCTTAATTGAGTGATCAGTAGCTGGCCGATGTTCAGACAACCCACTCCGGTGCTGGCTGCGTGTGACACTCTGGCGGACTCTCTCCGACTGACGCCATCGCGGACCCTGTCCGATAGGTAGCAGAGTGCATAACCCGAAGGATCAGGGTGTGGGGAGCCTTGAAGATTTCGGGATAAATATTTACGGGGCGGAGACGGTTTTGGCTCTGGTAACGTAGCTTGAATAGTAAGTCGGCTCGAGTGTCTTGAAGATTGCGATTCGGGCTGGGGTGTTTGGACGCATTGTTTGGTATCAAAAAGGATCAACAAACCCCTCTGTAACCAATTGTTCCCCAGTACGAAGTATAAAAATTTCTCGAAATATTAATTGGAATCCCCTTGTCTCGTTTCTCAATTCCGGGCTATGTTCAACCCGATTAACCGACATCGGCGTGGGTGCGAAGGCGTGATCATCCAACATTTGTCGCAATATTTCGCCATTTTGGAGATTAATAATGAAAGCTCACTACGGTACCACAACGGATCCGAAGACCGCAAAGAGTTGAGAGTAGATATAAGTAGATCAAGCTCCTAAGACCGATGGAAATCTCACTCAGTAGAACTTGTGGTTTCGAATCACAAGTCAAAACGCCAAGATGCCTACCGAGTTTATCAGCGTAACTTTCGCCAATGCCTCTACGGAGCTTAACCCGATTCCCGGCGCCGGGGTCGACCCTGACTACCTCATCCGCTATGCTCGATCTCTTGATGACCACGAGTTCAACTACACCCTCATCCCCTATCACTCTTCCTCCTTCGACCCTTTCACCATTGGCGCTACCATCGCCGCCGTGACCAAGAAGGTCAAAGTTGTCATCGCCCTACGCCCTAATACCCTTTATCCTACCGTTGCCGCCAAAGCTCTCGCTACTCTTGACCAACTCAGCAGAGGCCGAGTGGTTGTCCACTTCATCGCCGGTGGTAATGATGCTGAGCAAGCTCGGGAAGGCGACTTCCTGAATAAGGAGCAGCGATATGAGCGTCAGGAGGAGTATATCAAGATTCTCCGCCGTGCTTGGGCATCCACTGAACCTTTTGACTGGGACGGCAAGTACTATCAGTTTAAGGACTTCAGCAGCTTGGTTCGCCCCACAAACGGCCACATTGATGTCTCGGTCGGTGGTTCCTCTGACGACGCTTACCGTATTGGCGGTGCCCTTGCCGACATCTTCGGTCTCTGGGGCGAGCCTTTGAAAGAGACCAAGGAGCAAATCGATCGCATCTACGCTGAGGCCGAGAAGGCTGGCCGGACGGACCGCCCGCGCATATGGGTGACTTTCCGACCCATTATCGCCGAGACTGAGGACCTCGCTTGGGCGAAGGCGCACCGAACTCTAGATACGCTCAAGGGCAACCGACCTAAGCAGGTCGGCAAATATGCGGCGAACGATAAAGCCCCTCAGAATGTTGGTTCTCAGAGACTATTGGATATTGCCAAGCGTGGCGAGGTTCAAGACCGTGCTCTGTGGTACCCTACTGTCACCGCTACCAACGCTCGCGGAGCCTCGACTGCCCTAGTCGGCTCTTACCAGACAGTTGTCGACTCTATTCTGGATTACGTTGACCTTGGCGTTGAGCTCATTTCTATCCGTGGTTATGATAACCTGAACGATGCCGTTGACTATGGCCGATACATCCTGCCCAAGGTGCGGGAGACTCTGAAGGAGCGGGAAAACGGTACCAACGGTGCTACCAAAGAGGATGTTAACGAAAAGGTTGAGGCAGTTCCCGTGGCAGTTCCTGCGGCTGCGTAAGAAAGCAAAGATCAAAGATTATATCGGACACTATATCGGGTTAGCGTCAAATAGGCCATGGCGTTCAGGATCTGTCCAGCAGATCCTATCAATCAATCTGCAAAACATCATCTCTCTCGCATTGTATCCGGCTGACTCGATGCATTGCAATATTATGCGGTAGTATTTTATAGAAAAGACTAGCAAACTCCCTGTCGTCGAATTCAAAGCCCAGGACAGCGACGCGAACTTGACTATCGCTAAGGGAACGTTACTTGACTTTACTGCCAATGCATATGACGCATCCATCTGATACCACCACCTTAACAACGACTCGTTGACGAGCGTCAAGATTTAGTGTGACAACATCTCATCGTTTACAGCACTTGTCAAGTTATTTCGTTCACTTGTAAAACAACATCTCAACTGCCTGAGTAAAATGACATAGGGGTTATCCAAATACTTTGACTCATTTATTTTGGACTGCAGTTCCCCGCACCAAGATGAGCCGAGGTTAGTATTTCACGATTACGTCAAAGACGCGAACTGTTTCCCGGAATGAGGAGACAGAATATAACATAAGACAACTAATATTTCTCATGGTTCAGTAATGCCAAGGTTATCCCATAAATTACGGAGCACTCAAGTGGCCCAGTTCGGATCACGACCACCAGCTTTACAATGGCTCAAAATCGTCTGTATCCGCTGAATAAACCTCCAAACCATCGACCTCCTGTTCCAAGATGGCAGCTCTTTTTCGATAGTGGAGTGAGCCATGTCCATACAGCCTATATTGGCATTCAGCAGCATTCAGAGACCGGAGGAGCCTCGGAAGCTAGGGCTCACGCGGTAAAGGAAATCAATCGATGGCTTGAAGAAGAGACGCCTTATCAACCTGTGGCAACGGAGTTGTTTTCACTGATCGACGGAAACGACGTTCGCGATGCTCAAATTTGGGTGTGTTACTGGCTCGACGAGGCCAATTTCAACGAAGCACTCGAACGGTTGTCTTTGGGCGACGTCTACTCCAGGTCGCCTTCCCCAGGCCGCGAATCGATCGGATTGTGGCAAGAAAGCTTCTCTACTCAAATATCACGGCTAGAAACCAATTATTCCGGACTCGACTACCTCCCAGGCTTAGCAAGGCTACCGTCCACTAGCACGGAGGAGCATACGCTCTCAGCTTATTGGGGTGCAGCAAGAGACCGGATTCCGGACTCTGGACATGATCTCTTCCCTGAAGATGATATCCCGGAGTTTAAAACGGCCCCCAAGGGACTAGGCCAGCACCTCACTGGGATCAACTACAACAACTTAGTTCACATACGATCTGGTCAGTTTTGGGACAACTGCGGCGCGGCAGAAAGTCGTTCATATGAGGAAAAGCTGGAGCCAACACTGCAAGCTGGCCTGGAGTATCTCTGGAAGAACCCTACGGATAGCGGGGCTATTGGGTTACGATATCTTCGTAACCAGGACCCTCTTTCGCCTGGGTCTGGTAACCCACGGAAGGAAACTTGCGCTGCAGGGTTCTTTACAAGCCTCGGGGCGTTGGAAACATGGGCAAAGACACATCGGTCTCATCTTGTGATCTTCCGAGGGGCACTTGTACATGCAAAAGTCTTTGGCGATGACAGAAAGTTCCGGACATGGCATGAAATTTCGGTTCTAAAGCAGGGTGATGCTAAGTTTGAGTATTTAAACTGCGTGCCAGAGACGGGAGCCATTCGCTTTTTTGCCGTAGAGGCTCGGCAGAATACCCTGTTCTGACCGACTCTCACTCAACCCGGATACCTAAGAAGCCGACATGAGATTATCATAGTCTTGGACTAAAGCTTATTATAAGATGATACTTGGCTTGACTAGGTACCTACCCCTCTACCACGCAGTACGTACTTAGAGTTCGTGGCTGAATCAGGCAACCCTTCCAAAAGGGAAATTGTGTCGGGCGGAAAACACCATCACTGGCATCACCACAGTCAGACAGAATCAACGCAAAAAGATGGCCCATTCCTCGAGAACGAAGAATGGAGGGTGAAATTGGATGCCCCGTACTGGAATCGAACCAGTGATCTTATCATTTCGGCTGAAACTGGTTCAGTACTAGTGATACGCTTTACCACTGAGCCAACGGGGCTTGATTCGCTTGATTCCGGCCTCAAGTATTAGTCCCTATAGAGGCATTGGAAACTGTGATCCACCAACAGCTCCACTATCTTGGCCCCGTGTAATTATGGCCGTGATCTTTGTTCTGAGGCTGGGTTGACTACGAGTTCGAGTCACAAGCCATTTCCTTAGATTACACCTCTCTTCATTCCACTCCTTATCTCATATCGATCCTCAAATGCCGTTTTCAGGAAACATTCAAGACCATTGTTGTCAAACTTGACCCACATCGAAAATATCATCTCCACGGCCCCGCACCCATGAAAATGATTCCAAAGATCAGATCACCCGCCATTACCGATTAGGAAACCGAGACACGAGTACAGCTGCGAGCATGGCTCTATAACTGCAGCGCAGCCGAAGATGAGATACTCTGCGGGGCATGGAATGAAATCCGGGGCTTTCATGAGCTTAACAGCTCGGTAAATCGACACATCAAGACTTGGCCAAGTTACGCTCTGATGCTCTATCTCGGCCTTTTAGGTATTACGGTACTGTGTGATAGAGTAAGAGCAACATGCGGGTACCATGCACTAAAAGGGCGTAGAATCGCTAGACTTTGAATCTTTTGGCGTTGCTAATCCTGCAGTTTCTATACGTGCCCACATCAACTAAAACGCTTTGAGGTAGTAGCAAGCACGTTCATGCGGGTACAAGGGCAAAGTGATTCCAGATAGTCGGCTCCGGTCAAAGGAGGAATTACCCACGTAACGCTGAGTGAAGTGATCTAGAATTGACCTTCAGAGTAACGGGCTCCAGTACTTAAATCGAAACAGTCCCAGTGTCTTTGATATGCCTTGCCCGTACAAGCAAGCCCAACATCTCAACTTAGCCGTCCCTTCTATTCCAATACTTTTCAGCCCACACCCGCCATGTACATTAAAGGGCCCCACGGAGAGCCCGAGCTTCCTGTCCTGAGGAGGTTAATCCGTGAGAATCCTCTGGGGCTTCTCACCACCGCCATCCCTTTTCCCGACTTTCCTTTTCTTCAGACTAGCCATATCCCCTTTGTGCTGGATGTCGAAGATGAGTCGAGTGAGACAGAACTAGGGCGACTAAGAGGCCACATGGCAAGGGTCAACCCGCAGAGCAAAGTCATGATCGAGACCCTGTCCGAGAACACTCAATTGAACAACGTCATCGAGCAGGACGTGATTGTCATATTCAATTCCCCCATCCAACACTATGTAACACCCAAATTCTACACAGAAACGAAGCCCACCACTGGCAAGGTCGTCCCCACATGGAACTACGCTGCAGTCCAAGTCTACGGTCGTGCCAGGATTTTCTACGATGCCAGGTCTGAAGAGACGGGCAAATTCCTCTCGAAGCAGATGGCAGATCTGAGCTACCATGCCGAGGCAAATGTTATGGGATTCACGGGTGGCGACAACCCAGTGGACTGGAAGGTGTCTGATGCTCCGGATCGGTTCATTGAGCTATTACGGAAGAGCGTTATTGGAATTGAGATCAAAATCACGCAGATTGGAGGAAAGTTCAAGATGAGTCAAGAAATGGGCCTTGGTGATCGTGAGGGTGTGATCGAGGGCTTTTCAAGGCTAAACTCTGCAACTGCGCAAGAGATGTCCAAGTTGGTGCAGCATCGGAGTGAGCTGAAGGAAGCAAAGAAGGGTAAAGCCTGATTTGAGAGGCAGCACAAGGCATGAGAACGAACATATCGCTAGGATGTGGGTCAGTACGGAAGCCGGAATGGATCAGGCGGATAGAATGCCATATTATTGCTGACACTGATTGAGACTAAACGAGGCCAAACTCAAGGCTTGCTTTTCATGATTCCCCGCATTATCTCAAGTCATTTGGGCGACTTGACTCTCAGGTCTAGATCTTGCTATTCTCCAGCAAGTGCTATGATCAAACAAAGTCTCGTTTTTGTGAAGATTTATGATCTGATATCTTTATACTCATTTGAAGCTTCCAGAAAGAAGAGCTCAGACTTACTGGGACTAAGATGATGATACACATGGGCATCAAGCTGCTGATCTTCAGTGATATTCCCTCTGGCTAACTGAAACATTCATTTTCCAATTGCACCATAGATTATTCAAAGCCATCAAAGAAAGAGAACTTTGAATACCAGATGCAAGTCGCAACTCCACTCCGGAATACATAAATACGGCCGCACATGGCGGGCCGCTGCCCTACCATAATTCGATAACCTCGATCTTTGGCATCCTATTCAAAGCCGCCGCTGCAGTTTGAATCATTCTATCGTAGTCCCAGGGGTTGAGCAAGCATGAGGTAAGCGACAGGCTCTTTAAATTAGCCCATTCTACTCCACTCGTTAACTTTGCATCTTGCCCTGGCCAGAAACCATGGAAGAAGTCCTTCGCGTCGATAGTGACGGGTGCGTGTAGCTCCTCGACTAGACTTTGCAAGAGCTCCATCCAAATGCGGATTTTATGTCTTCCCAGGGCTGAAGGACTCGAAAATAGAGACAAGTTTCAGACTTGTGCTGTATTTGAACATCATTAAACAACTGCTGGTGTTTCCGACCCCGTACTTTCTGACCTGAGATATTTGTTATATTAATGCCCCTTGTTATATTAATGCCCCGCCAGGACTCATGATGAAACGGCATGAGCTGAGTCAAAATCTGGATAATCGGCTGTAGAGCTTTAGGCACCGAGAAGTGTCGATAGAACTGCCGTCGGATAAGGAGTGAGCTGACAGCCTTGACTGTAGGTAACGTCCCCTGGGGTGCCTGGACAGCCTCGTTTTGGCGTTGTCACTCGGGGGATGGGCGCCGAGTTCCAACTTCAAACCAGGTTTTTCGATGGTGAAGTCTTCCGTCCTTTTCTACGAAGATAAAGTATTGAAAAGTTCCCAAGCTGCGTTTGTGAGATGAACTTATTGGCTCCGTCCTCTTCACTTGATTCTGGCAACTCGCACCTCTCGCAGTCGTATTCTGGAAGCTCCAAACGTAACCAAATCCATTTCACAGACAATGTCCGTTGGCTCTAAGCAATCTTGCCGAGATCGGTACCATCGGATTGGTGGAGAATGATGCGCTCGAGGTTTTCCTTCTCAAAGACATGTTGCTATCCTCTGCAGACTCTTGCATAAGCTGACCGGCGGCACTCTTGACGAGCTTCGGTCGATGGATCGCCACTTGATTCCGGCAAGATTCCGAGAATCATCATTCCTAGCTCTGCTGGGAAGTCCCACCAGAGCATACTCGAACGTTTGTGTCGGCGAGGTGTTTCCTCACCGATAATCTCATGGATAGTTAGAGAGGGCTCAGTTTGCGGCAGAGATATGCCATTATAGTGTATTTGGGCCTGGGTATCTGTCATGTTGGATATTCGTGATGAAAAGAGAGAAGAAGATGGGTGCAAAGCTCTTTTTTTATCTCTAGTTTAAGGAGTAAAATTTGACTCATAATGAGATTGATGGCTGATGGTGAAGGGAGGAGATTTGGCAGCTGGCTTTGGAAGGAAATGGCCATTTATCTCTTGGGCTTAATTAGAAATGGTTTCATTTTGAACAGTGAGGTTGGCTGAGGCATGAAGAAGATGCTGCTGCTGCATATCGCGATGCAATGCAACCGCGAAGCTTGCTGGGTTTGGTTATTATTAAGGGTATTGAGCATGAGGTTAAGAAAATACCATCAGTCCTGATATTTAAAAAAAAAACAAGCTATAACCCCTAACTTCACGTTTTCTGTGTCCGTGAACGAAGGTCTTCAGATGGCCATCACAATCAATTCCACCAACCGGGACCTTTGCGATCTTACGAGGGACCTTGAACTGCGAGAGCTCTTTGCGATCAATAATTATGCAGCTGCTTGCAAACAAAGAAGATTCCACGTTGCGTCAAGTTTCCTCAATCTAGACCAAAGCGCGGCTTGAATGCAGCCAAGAGACTAAACCTCGGCCCTGGCTAGTGATTGCGGACCTCCATGCTTGACGCTATTATGGGGTTTTCCGAATGAACTCACTCCAAAGCATGGAAAGAGTAATATGCGTACGCATTGGACTTGGCTAGAACGTCATATCGTAATATATATTATGCGTAGCCGTGAGGAGTGATGGATTAAACCGGATGAAAGTTACCATGTCTCTGGGAGACTTGACGTTGGCCTATGCTATCGCGGTCATTCATATAATTGAATAAATTCATACAAGGCAGATTATTGCTGGTTTTCATCAGCTGAAACGGGATGCCTACATTGACAAGGTGGATGAACACAGCAGTTGACACATAACTCAGCGTCTAATCGCCAAAGACAAAAGTCCTTGGGTGGTCATCAAGCAGACACGGCTTTAAGAATTATCTTGGGCAAACTGAAATGATTGGTTTACCAGCCTGTAAGTGGCATGCTCATCGTGGTATGATATGTGTACCACCATTCGGAGCCAGACACGGCAGCCGGCTTTCTGAAAACGTTGGCTAGGAGTCAAGTAATGCCGAATGAAATCCGGGAGGCTCCCGGAAAATTTCTATTCAGCAAGCGGCCCTTCGAGTGGAGCGCGTTTGCGGTTAGCTCCCCTGCCGTTCACCCTTATCAGGAAGTTGTCTCTGAAGTTGACTCTACCATCCTAGGGTAAATGTTGACTGACATGAATCTGGCACGAAGTACTAGCGAAAATGCTCTCTTCATGTTATATGTATACTCCACTACTACTACTTGATATAAGCCACAAAACGCCGTCGTGTCGACGATCTCGGCCGCCGTCCGATTACGATAACCGACAGTAACATGCCGGAACCCCGACGGCGGCAGTCTTTACAAGACCAGCCCACTCTCCTCAAGAGGCAAGCGGGTCGATCTCGGTAGTTTTCGCGTTGACGGCCCCGGCCTGGACGAACGACGGCGGCCGGCTCACCACGTGGAGTCGGCCATTGGACTTGGCACCCGCTGTGCTCCATAGCATAAGGTAGTTAACTACACACAACCCCATTAAACCTTATAGCTTGTCGTTTCTCGAAGGAAATAATTATACCACGTGTGTGGTATTCTCTTCTTGGTGGTATGAAGATCAGGGTTCATACATAAATCTGGACCGGGTGGCTGTGTGCCCAAGCAGGCTCCAAGCCCATCCTCTCCACGCGCACAACCCAACCACATTCCCGCCGATTATCCCGCATTCGCTCGTCCTGTTGTATAACGTTACGGATATCTCGTCGAGAAAGGCCCCCCAAGCAACGAATCAGCGGCCCCACGTGTCGGCGTGGGGTCGCCGTGTGGAATCCGCTTCGGGAGCGACATGAGCGGTTTAGAGCGGGCCAGTGGGAGGTTTGAAGCAGTTTCTCGGCGAGTCAAGTGTGACAGAGGGGAAATGTGCCCCTGGTAATGCGGCTCGTGACTTTCTGAGCAAGGGAGTTTCGCGTTTGCCGCTCAGAGGTTGCGAGTTGACTACTCAGAGATGAGGGGAAGATGTGGGCATGGTGGGGGTTGAGAACATGAAGCGAGAAATATAAACACCAAGCGCCTCCTGATAACGCTTGTGGTGGAGGTTTGCTTGGGGGGTCAAAGATATTCTGTCTCGTTCTTTGGAATTCCCTCTGCGTCAATTGAACTCTCGCTTCCGGTGTTGCACATCTCCCAAGCAACATCTTTCCCAAGCGACAGAGCCTGCATCCATTCACATATCGCCATCATGGACAAGGCGACGCTTCTAACTGCTTCCAAAGTGGAGCCGAGTGTTTCTGCGCATCCCCGCTCCGATATTATCAGATTGCTCGGCCCGGCCCTGGAAGTTGCTCTTCGCTTCCAGAGCCTCGTCAGCTCCATTTCCATCTTCCTCTGCCTTCATGCATCGCTTTTTGCGAGCATCACCTTCGCCGGCATTCTCTATGCGAGCAAGATCGCGGCCCTGAAAGCCTATATTGCAACAAAGTTCAGCGCTTTTCACGGCTTCAACATGTCGACCCAGGCCGTTGTTGGTGTGTGGAACTCAAAGAGCGTCCAGAGACTGCGGAAGAAGATCTGGTATGAATTCGCTGTCTTCGTCCTCGGCAGCGGTAATTTGGTCTTCCTAATGCTCTTCTGGCCTGGATGGTGGCTGCTCGCAGGCGCTTGCTGGGCCGTCTGGATGCTTTTCGGCTGAGGCTGTCTCGCGCTTGCAAGAATTCCCTCGTGAACTCCCAACCAAGCTCGATACGTGACCCATCGGTGCGGTGCAAGACTCGCCATCAGACTATATCAACACAAACCACTTCGACATTCTCGATACTCTCGTGACCGCCAACCCGGGTACTTCAGCGCGAGAAGAAGAATGTATTCCCGCCTGCATCCTTCCGCACTTCCTTCCCGTAGTCCTTCTCCGGGTCGAACTCCTGCCACATACTCGCAGGATAAATATGTCTGTTCTTCTCGTACCATCTCCGGTCAACAACTTTGGTGAGAGTCGGATCATCGGCAGCGCCCTCGAGGGTGCCCACGTCAGGGAGTGTTTTGACAGCAGCTGTCTTGGGATCGGTGGTGACAAGAGGATCGTTCAAGGTCGCATCATCGGTCGATTCAGGCTTTCGAGGAGGTTCCGCGCTGTAGTCGAACACAGGTTCGCCGCCGGGACCGCGGGTCTTGTTCATGGCAAAGAAGTAGAAGTCATAATGCTAGACGGGCAATTAGAGACTGTTTGAAGGGCAAAAGTGACAATACAACTTACGTGAGGTATGATGACAGTTCCCCGAACAAGCATCAGATCGTCCACACCAACTCTTGCCCATTCTCTTCGAGCATTCGCCTTTTCTCCTACCCCTAATTCGGCACCAACCTTCCGGCTCTTGTCTAGGAACACCCACACCCAGTCGCCCTTTTTAACCCGGACGGTGCCACCGGGAATGTTGGTGCCGTCGTAAAAGACGAAGGGGATCGCTATGTCGGTGGCCTTGATGGCTTCTTGGATGGCCAAGAACTCACTGCGCAGGGCGTCGCGTTCGGCTGCCTCTTTGCGCAATGCGGATTTGGTCATGGCTTTGGGAACCATGCCCACCGAAGCGTTCGCCTTGAACTTGGTCTTCACATCGCCCTCGTTTCCTTCGGTATCGTCTGCGTTGGCTTTGTTCGCCTTCGGTGCAGGCTTCGAGAATCCTCCGTCGTCCTCGTCGCCCTCTTCATCGTCGAACGAAAGCAGTTTTTTGCCCTGCTTCTTTTTCTTCTTCTTCACTGGACGTGCTCCACTTCCCGTGTCACTGCCAGCGTTGTCAGGAGTGCCTGTCAGGGGTTGATCCGGTGTGGACGTGCCTGAGAACGCGGCCTCGCGGGCTTCACGCTCCTGTTGCTCGAGGACTTCGGCGCGGCGCTTACGAAAGTCGGAGAGCGCAACAAGGCCGACAGTATGTGTTGATAATCGCTCGTTCGTCGTCTTGTTTTGCGACGTGAACCGCGATGGGTTTGGATCGGACATTGTGAGCGAAAGCTGTTGAGAAGCGTTGACGGCGAGAAAGGTCGTCATTCTTCGAGTAGGTGGTTGCTGGGACCTGCGACAAGGAAATTGTTGAATCCCGTGATCGGAGCGTACTGTTTGGATGAGGATAACAGACACTGTATTCGTGAGTGCGTTGCTGTATAAGCACAGTGTAAGTGGCTCAACGTTGGCTGCCCACACGAGCACCATCTTACTACGTTAAAGGAAAAGCACTATATAAGCAATAAGTATGCCCCCAAAGAACTGTTTCCTATAAACATGAGATGCTTAGCTTGCTGAGAATTCATGACACTATTTTTGGTATTTAAATGTAGCATGATTCCTATAACCGGCTGTCCTGGCAGTACAAATATTCTACTCCACACTTGCTCGCTCCCACGTAGTCACGTCATTTATTCGAACCTCAGTTCATCATCGTTCTTGATGCAGCGGTTCAATCTGATACGACCTACATTTTCTGCACCGTCCAGATTCTTGTTTTTCAAAGATCGGATATCTAGAAGCGTCATGACAAACGTTGATACCTCACTTCCTCCCGAGCCGTCAGGCGCCGCAGCCAAGTTCGCTGCTCGACATGCAGAAGAGCACCCACTAAAGCTCTACGGCGGCTGGTTCTGTCCATTTGTTCAGCGATCATGGATCACACTCCACGAGAAGAAAGTGCCCCACCAGTATATCGAGATCAACCCTTATAAAAAAGAGGCACCTTTTCTAGCCTTGAACCCTCGCGGGCTTGTCCCCACGTTGGCCGTGCCCATCGACCCCAAAGGCAAGGTGCAGAAGCCCTTGTTTGAGAGCAACATCATCTGCGAGTACCTGGATGAAGCGTGTGCCGATGAGTCCACCTACGGCCCGCGCTTGCTTCCATCGGATCCGTATGAGAGAGCTCGATGCCGGATCTGGATTGATCATATCAGCACGCGGATCATCCCTGGGTTCTACAAGCTTCTTCAGCACACTCCCGACAAAGGTTATAGTCTTGACCAAGCGCGAGAGGAGTTACAGGGCCACATCAAGTCTCTCGTCCAGGAAATGGATCCCGAGGGGCCATGGTTCTTGGGCGCCGACTTTAGTCTCGTGGATATTTGCTTGGCACCTTGGGCAAAGCGCCTGTTCCTGATTGATCATTACAAGGATGGTGGACATGGAATCCCTCAGTCTGGTGGTGGTGAGGAGGACGGAGGCGTCTGGACGAGATGGAAGAAGTGGAACGACGCGACGCTTGGGCGGGACAGCGTCAAGGAGACGTCGAGCGAGGATGAGCGATACATCATTTCCTATAAGCGATATGCCGATGATACTACTAATTCCCTTGTGGGCCAGGCCACAAGAGAGGGAAAAAAGCTGCCATAGACTGCGATGCTGTGGAGGCAACTGTGAAAGGCGTTCACAACAATTAGCAAGTCGTTAAGTGGAAGATCACATGGAGCACAGATAGAAACCCGGTTATGGAAACCAGCACCTGATTGTTGGCTTACATTTTAGCACACATAGTTCACACGTAGCTGAGGCCAATACCCAGACGCCACGACGCAGCAGAACCACATTAGTGATAGAAGTGTTACATTTCGTAGCTGGCTTTAAGGTACGCAGTGACAAACAGGCAAAGACCATTCAGTTTCGTTCTAGTCTTGCTCTCAAGGTTGTCATTATCATTTATCATGAGTGAACCCAGCTAATACCAAGAGGTAAAAAGGAAACCGGGGATTTGGAAAGGGTGATCACAGGGGAGGAGAATCAAATTTCAATCATACGTTACAACCCTAAGAAGATAATGAGCGTATATGCTCTATACCATTCAAACACTATCGCTCGAGTTTACCTGGGCAACGCGGTTAGAGTTTCGAGTATGGTTTACGTTACAACTTCTTGGCGATAGCTGTCGGTTACGTCGGCCCCTTTAGAATATCACAAGCAAGTTCTGTGGTCGCTTTTGCACAAGTGGTAAAAGAACAATATGTATCTGTTCCTTGCAACCTCTACTTCATATGATTTGCATGTTGTCATCCAGGCAAAGCGGTTTCGTATTTCATCCACATGACTCGCTTGTCCTTGGCGTTTGCCAGCGAGCGCGGGCTTGTCTAAGCGACGTCTGACGACCAAGTGACTTCTTTACTATGCCCACGCTGTCACCCAGAGCCTAAGAAGGACGCATTTATGCTACGTCAAATGGCATATAAGTGTTCGCTTTCTACTTAGTCAAGCGGCGATAATTGTTAGTGATTCGGGGTCTGCGGACAGGTATGCATTAGGGAAGGGGAAGTATCTTGAAACACATGTATCATTCCCTGACCTTATCATCGAAGCGAGATATGTTGCGACAGAGCGACGTGAATGTCGAACGTAGCATCTTTAAAAGGTCGGGATCGCACAAACTAGAATACTGGCCACGGGGATCGACACAACCTTGACCTTTATACGAGAGCCACAATGTTTGCCTTGAATGCTGCCCTCGACTGCAACGACGTATGAACGACACCCGCCTTTATGGTTTGGCCGATCAACCGGAAAGGCATTGATGCCGAGGAACGTTTGTAAAGGAAGAATCTCGAGGCTTCACGAGACTACATTACCCCAGTGCCTCACCCCCAAACATAGCTTCAGCTCAACGTGATCGTTGGCCAAGGCCGAGGGCAAAGATGGCATCATCTGTAGACTCTTGTAGACTCCTTGTGTACCTTCTTAAGGTCTGCACTGAGGGCTATGCCGCCGAATACCAACAGTGGTCAGGCTTCACCTCCTGTGCGTGGCCATTTAGCTCAGACGTCAACGTCAGTCACCGCCGGACACCTGACTTTCGGTGAAGCCTCATACAAAGTCATCATTGTACAAGCAAAGACCTGACCTGCACCGGCAGCGGCAGCAGGATCCGGCATGTTATCGATCGGCCTCGTTGTCGGTAGCGATTCGCTCGCGGCCCGGCCGGGAAATCCACCTGATACGAGGCTATATCCTCCCGCGGCGCCGGCCAAGGCACATGGATGTTTCACAGAAAAGACGTGGCTCCAAAAGGGCCAACAAACTTGACAAGGGAGATGCGAGAAAGTATCCGTAATTGATGCCACGACAACGTCAATGTCTATTGTGCTTGGTACAATGCCCACTGGCTCGTTGCGCCGGATAAGTGACGTTCCTGGCTGCGGGCGGGCCCGATACCATGTTTAGCAACACCATGATGCAAGACATGGAAAGGCGGCGGGGAGGACCCTGCGGAGGCCCGCTCGCGGGGTGACACAAGCGGGAAGTCTAGAGATTCACTAGGTACAGTAACGTTAGCGGTCAATGCCATCGCCCATCGCTGCGACCACGGCGTCGTCAATGAGCAGCCGGCCGCTCGCAGACCGCTCCACTGGAGAAATCCGTTTACTGAGATGCTAACTTATCCGTACAGTACCTGTAGGCGGTGACCTCAAAACGATTCAGTGTCAGCGCCCAGTTGTTTCGGCATTGTGATACGCCACCAGGTGTACCGTAGTGGCTCGTATATCCGGACTATTGGGAGAAACGTTGCCGGAGCCCACCTGACGGACTGTGAGTAAGAAGCCACTGTTTACTAGGGCCAGGTCCAGCCTCCGTCGACCCCGAAGCATGACGTCGACCCAAAAAGAGTATGAAGCAGAAGCAGAGCGTTTGAAAGAGAGCTGTAGAACGCGCTGTGGGCCGTAAACATCGTTCGTTGTCCCCTCGTTTATGCCGAGGAGTGGGTTGGCCGATCTCCCAAGATAGATAGATTGCCCGAGGGCTGAGGTGTTTTGAGATGCGGTCCAGAATCCAGATCCTTGCGCACGGCATAGTTAATAGCTAATCGCTGCATGGAAGCCCGGCCCAGCCTCCCCATTATTCCTTCATGCTTCTCCCGTGCTCCGCGAGATGGTCTGTTCTTCCAATATCGCGGCAGAGTTACCCATGCCAGGGCGAGACACGGCCCAGCTGATGACCTAGCCACGAGGCAATTGTGGTGTTAGTGTTACCCGCCGCGCCCCCAAGAAACGGTGCATGCGGTAGGCTTTGACTTGCATGCATGATGGATGTGTAGTGTAGGTGGGCCGTGTTGTGCATCCTTTGCTTCTTTGCTGTGCTGCTTCACGGGGTCACACATGGCTTGTCGTTGATATTTCCTTCTTGACCGACATATGGTGGCAATGCTAGGATTGCATCCATCAATGGGCTGATTCACTCCAGAGTTTGCGATTGCTTGATGAACTGGACGCAAACGTCGGCCCATCATCGCTCGTGCTAGCTTGTCGTCGATCCTCCGACGTCCTGCCTTAGCTCGGTGCCTCGGCCAGCCAGCCACCAGGGACGGCTCAGATGCGTGTGGGGAGCTCGCGACGGAGATTTTCGAGTTGGTCCACTTCACCGTCGATAGTTTATAGTGTGGCCGAGTTGCTGAGGACGTGCGAAATTCTTGGGCACCTTTGGCTGATGACGGTTGATGCGTTGGCCCAACCGCAAGCAGCTCAATGTCGCGGCGCAAACCCGACGGCATGGAAAGGCATCAATCCGTGCATAGGGAGGAAGTGGCTGTGAGAGTCCGTCTCGAAATGCTGAGTGGAAGAACGTGGTCCTGGAGGCAAAACCCCGTTATGGTTCGGTCTGTCGTTGGGAAACGTCGCTGTACAGTGTGGGCGGACTCAACTCCATGAGGTGCTGGTTCACTCCGAGCAGGGTTCTGGCTCGCTGGAATATAGCGGGCTTGGGTTGTACGCTTCTATTTTAGGTCAATATTCGTTCCATATATTCCATGGAATTCCAGCCCGGAATACAGCGCGGCATAGTGGCATGAAAACACTGTACAGCCACTAATTTCCGCTTCACAAGGCCATTTCATTACCAATCCATGCTACGTGGTATTAGCAGAACAGGCCTCATGTTCTGGACCTCTTCAACATCCATCAACCCTTGGTTAGTTTCGTCCTTCTTCAGCGATTGTTTCCCTTTTCTTGGCTATTTTAGGAAGCCACTTAACTAACTACTGCCGAGCTGAGTACGGCCCCACGCGGGCCTAGGTACCTAAGGTAGGTCGCGGATTTGGAGCCAAGCACCCGTGGATTGCGGCAATACGAGATGGTGCTACGTCACTTGACACCCGCCCCATACATCATTCTCAGGCCCATGCTAGAGAATGCTGTGAATGAAGCCCTGGAGCAGAGAAGATGCCTTAGAATCGATCAGACCAGAAGTAGCCAGACACACAAGTATAAAGAAGGAACCGGCCGCTTTCATCTCCTGGAGAAGGTTCAGCAAGACACGCTTCACCATCAACATCAACACCAACGATCATCTCCAACTAAGACAAAGATCATCACCGCCTCTTCAGCAACCCCGCTCTGCCTAGTCTCTTGGACAGTTAAATAAATAACTAGCCTCCTCGCACCTCCAATCTCCATACACTTTATCGGCAACTCCTTCTTCTCACTCACCCACACTCATCTCACACATCATCACCACTACCACCACCAAGATGCAATTCCTCACCACTCTCCTCCTGGCTACCTCTGCCATGGCCCTCCCCACCCTCACCCTCACCTCCCGAGCCAAAGGCGAGTCTGACTGCATGGCCAGAGGGTCCAAGGTTACAGAGTGGACCGTCCGTGACTTCGACTTTCACGCCGACTACACCAAGAGCTCTCCCAAGAAGCAGACCGCCTCAGGCAGCGTAAGCTTCAGCCTTGAGAACCCTGCCCTCAACTACAAGGCCAAGTGCCACGCCAAATCCAACAAGGCCGACAACTTCTTCTACGGCTCTACCAACTACGACTGCGACGTTCCCATGGAGTGGGACGCGGCCTCCTTCAGCTTCGACCGCAAGTCTGGCAAGCTCAGTATTGTGCAGTCCTGGAGCTGTGTGAAGGAGGGTGGCCGATTCGAGGCCAAGGGCAACACCAAGGTCAAGCTCGACTGCAAGGAGTCCAACTGGAAGAACCCCAGCTACAACACCGGCGCCAAGGTCTACTCGAACCGCAAGGTCACTTGCAGCAAGAAGACATTCAAGACACCCGTCCTGGAGATTACCGCTGTGCTGTGAGCAGCCGGCCACATCTCCTATGACTTCCTTTCTTGATGACTTTTTGGCGACCATATTTTAATTCTTGCACAAGGCGTTGGATTTGGGATTTTTGGGAAAGCACTTCATCCATGACTACGCCGTGACGACGGACGGATACGATCTACGATCATGACATTCTTTACGACTAATACCCATGAGGGGATGAAGGGGCACTTGAGCATAGCACGCCTCAGCACAATGAGCATACCTGCAGCATGATGCATCTGCGGCCACTTTAGGCATTGTATTCAATAAAATATCTTGCATCTCGATTGAACGGTCCGTCATTATTCGTGCCACTTTCATGTGATTTATGCACCTATTTACTGGCAGCCAGTGCCGAACGTTGCCCCAACTGGGAATTTGATGGTTTCGCAGTCACCGAACAACAAATCTTGCTGCTGACTAGCACCATGGACAAAGAATGGTGGCGATATGATTCGATCCTGATATTTGTTTCAAATATCTCACAGAGTCAAAATAAGGCGGTGTGTATGGCGATTGGGAGAGGCATGGCCGTGAGACACGCAAGGGATACGAAATGTCTCACTGAGGGTCCGAGGCTACGTTCAACATGTCTCACTCAGTGATACACTCACTTGAGCGCGGCATTGGCAGACTCTTTGGTGCCGAGGTCCCAAGTCCCTTGTTTGCCTTGAGACCTCAGGCTGTGTTCCATCTTAAGCTTCGCAAATATCTTCCATCCCTTGTCAATGCCAGCGGACGACGGCACACACATCGGCGCGTTCGCGTTCAACGTCACCTTGCCCTTTTGGCTGACACCTCCCCTTCCGCATCGAGGGCCTTCATCATCAGGCCACAAGTCTGACTGTCTCAATAGCCTTCGTTTCTCCACTGAAACCCCATACACCGCGCCTATCCTCGCCCTCGAATTCTCTTTAAATGACGTCGCGTTGATCAGACCCTCTGCGTAGAAAATGCAAAATACGTGAGACTGACAACGTTGCCTGTGGCCTTGCGATGGCTTCCATTCTGATGACATCAGTGGGCCTAGGCCTATCTCTGCTTGTAGGCAGCTTCCCTCGAAAGACGCCCTCAACGAGACACTCAGCGACGCACTCTTTATTGACCCCCATAGTTCCCGTCAAGCCAGCCATTGCTGTCCTCCATTAGGTCATCGTCAACGCCAGTTGTCTCAAGTTGAGACCGCCGCTGTTCAACTTGCGCTTCTTCACGGACGTTCTCTGAGGGGTGTTATCCTTGGAATCAATGCCTTGGAGTATGAAGCCGGCCTTAGTAATGTCACCTTTTGACTTGATCGTCCAGCAGTATCAAGGCGGTGCTCCGGTCTTCAAATATCTGGGGTCAATGTCATATTAAACTGAGTCATTCTGCCCGGGTTGGGCTTTAGCAGCCGCGCCAGCACCGAAATCTGGGCGGCCTCGTTTCAGCCTCCATTACGTAGTAGCTAACACCTCACAACCAGGACGCAGCACGTACGGCTTCGGCTTCGAGGCCTTCGACTCTGGGCGGTTGGGTGGCTGAGCTGGCGGCTGCGGAAAACAGCGAGCAAGTTATTAATATTAAAATCAACGGCTAACCATGCTCGTAAGGTCAATAGCCACATCCCCTTTTGCCTCTAAAGCCTTTCGGGACGGGGTTTATATTTTTATATGATATTACCAACTATATATCTTTAATCTATCCAAAAGGCAACTTTTAGGTACAGAGAAGAAAGATAGGTGACATAGTAATAGTTTATTATAAGGATGGAAGAAGAGGGTTTGTTTTCAAGATTCTTCCCGCCTTAGACTTATTTCTGGCTACCTAGCACGTTTCTTCTATTGGTTGCTCTATACGGTTTACTTAACTATCCAAATTCCAGTGATAGCGTCACTGTCGGCAGCATATTAGCTTAAGAGCCCTGGAGCTCCCCTCACCTAGCTTTTAGCCATCAACTTCCCTGCCATCTCACGTGTTTTAGAGAGCCGTTTGCTTATATTAACAAGGTAAAAGATTAGTTTATATGTAAGTAGAGGGCTTAGTATTGATGGGACTAGCCTGACTTGATCTTGCCACTCTAAAGGAGACCGAGGAAGAAACGAGTGACTACCAACACGCTACAAGGCTACAAAAGCTGACCAGACCCTACACTACCATGGGGACCAAGTTGTCCAAATCTTGCCACGCCTGTGTCAAGTGCTATCTAACTAAGTAAGATACAGCCTTTAAGCTATACCAGGATTCCGCAATCCACTTGTAGTGTTAGAAAGTTATGTAAGACCCTATCGAGTGACATACTCTAACCCACTGCACATTGTAGGAAGATTAATAGGACTTTCATAGATATTGTTTGCATTCTGAAGGTTTCAACTCTAAGTGACATGTGCATAATAGAGGAAATCTACAAGACTTGACGCTTCGATATATGTTAAGTCTTGACAACAGATGGTGAGATACCCCACCCGTAATAATAAACAAGCACAGATATTTCAAGTAGACTACTTATATTTCTTTTATTTCAGCCCGCAAGTCCTCACTTTTCAATCATTCTATTTTTCTTCATCCTCTACATCACCTACAAGGCAAATATGAGAGAGCCTGCCGAACAAGTAGATTTCGAAATCTATGGACCTTCGGCAGAATGGATAGAGACGAGAACGAGAGAGCTAGACCAACTACCACGCCTTTCCAAACCTCGATCTCGAGATCTGACCCAGTCTGGCTTTTGAGAAGCCGGCCAAGATCCAATAACGTCATTAGGATCACCTTTTCATTTTTGAGAGTAAAAGGTTGTACGAGGTATACAGTCTCCACATATTGAAAGACCACAAGTGAAGAAATGAATAGGTACCCAGCCAGCCCATCAGAAGCCTAAGGGGGATGAACCAACAATCAGATGTTGAGGGGAGCTTCAGGAAAAGCCCAGTCCGTCCATAATGTTCGTTCTAACAGCCATGTCACTAATAAGGTTGCTGATTAAATGTTACATCAGACGGTCCTTGAACCGTTACGCTGCTTCGGTACATATAAAAGCGTGCGGCTTTGCCCCCAACCGCACTTCTCCCTCAGACCTCAGTTTTCCTCTATCATCCTCTCAACAACACACAAATAACCCACAACTATAGTGAGAGACTATAGGCCTCGGCTCTGTCTACTTGAACAGGATGATCTTCCCCATTTGGCGATCGTCAGCCAGCCCCTCACTGCTACTGCAAGACACACTCAGGATGTAGGTCTAAGTTACCCTTGCCCCTTTTGGGACGATTTCGCGGATACATTTCCTCGATACCAATCGCTCCTCAATTCCTGACACATTCCATCGCCATTAGTACACTACCCCAGGCCTTGGCACAAGCTTCCCCGCATCAGAATGGCAACCTACGTCGTAACGTTAGAAGGAGAAGACGGCAATATACGGTAAGAACTCCGAACTATAATGCCCCGGGTTTTCCGGGGAAGTGGCTGCTGAATCGCGGGGTATCAAGGTATAAATGCAGTCATAAAAATGACTGAAGTCGATGTCATATAATCATCGAACTCTGAAATTCTTCTCTTTATGCGTAATAAGCTGCCTATTTGAGGAATTCGATACATCCAAGTCAAGATGGCACCCCAAACGATGAAGGCGGTCAACTACCAGGGCCCGTTCAAGGTCAGCGTGGAAGACGTTGAGCTCCCTAAGCTGGAGCATCCTGACGATATCATCGTCAAAGTTACGACTGTGAGATTTGCTTGTCGCTGAGTCAAAGGATTCGATAGCTAACTAATGCCAAGGCCGCGATTTGCGGTTCCGACTTGCAGTAGGTAGCAAGCAGTGAGCAGAGGTGAAAGGCAGCGATACTTACAATCACATAGCATGTATGAAGGTCGAACAGCAGCAGAGCCTGGCATCACTTTCGGTATGAATATTGGACTTCCCTTGATTAACTTTAAAACCTTACTTACCATCTCAAGGCCATGAGAACATGGGTATTGTCGAGCAAACCGGTGAAGGTGTTACGCTGCTGAAGAAGGGCGACCGTGTAGTGATGCCTTTCAACGTCGCTGACGGTCGTTGCCGCAACTGCGAAGAGGGCAGAACTGCTTTCTGCACCGGCGTCAACCCCGGCTTTGCAGGAGGTGCTTACGGTTATGTCGCCATGGGCCCCTACCGAGGTGGCCAGGCTCAGTACATCCGAGTCCCGTATGCTGATTTCAACGCTCTGAAGTTGCCTGCCGGCAAGGAGCACGAGGCTGATTTTATTCTGCTTGCTGGTAAGCATACACTCACTCATATTGGGTTTAATCACGTACTGACCTATTCTTCAGACATCTTCCCCACGGGTATGCCCATCTACTCTTATTCCACGCTCCCTCATTGTGGTCGTGTTGTCTAACTGGCCCAGGCTGGCACGGTGTGAAAATCTCTGGCTTCCGGCCCGGTGAGAGTGTCGCCGTATTTGGTGCCGGCCCAGTCGGTCTCATGGCCGCATACTCCGCTGTCCTGCGCGGAGCCTCCCGAGTTTTTGTTGTTGACCGCGTTCCTGAGCGTCTGCAAGCCGCCAAGAAGATTGGATGCACACCGATTGACTTTACTAAGGGCGATGCTGTGGATATGATCATTAAAGGTAACGATGGTGAAGAGGTTGACCGCTCCGTTGATGCCGTTGGCTACCAGGCTGTTGGCAAGAGTGGAGACACCGAGCAGCCCAATATTGTTCTTGAGAACATGATTCGAGTGACGAGAGCTTGCGGTGGCTTGGGTATTCCAGGACTTTACGTCCCCAGGTTGGTGGTGTCCTGCTTTTGAATTGGGTGGGACATTTGGCTAACATCATTCCTCCTCAGCGACCCTGGTGCTTCTGATGAGGCTTCAGCTAAGGGTATGATCAGCCTTAGTTTCGGCAAGCTTTTCGAGAAGGTCGGCGTTCCTTCATAACCATTCTGCTTATAGTTTCTAACTTGGCCACAGGGTCTCACTATCGGAACTGGCCAATGCAACGTCAAGTCCTACAACCGTTACCTGCGGGACCTGATCATCTCTGGCCGAGCCAAGCCCAGCTTCGTTGTCTCGCATGAGATCAATATTGACGATGCCGAGGTTGCTTACGAAAAGTTCGACAAGCGAATTGACGGGTATACCAAGGTGCTCATTCATCCCAACGGGGGCTTCTAAAGCTTGTCTTGGTGTTGAGGGGTATGGTGTTGGTGTTATCCGTAGGCAGCGTGGCGGGGAAGGCCAAGGTGTATATGAATGGTGTGGATGAAGCGTAAAGAACGATTTGCCAGGCAGTGACGAAGCGATTTGATCTGAGGAAAGTATGTCTCCGTTGTATTTCAGCAAAAATATGAAAATTGAACTAGCTTTGCGTGTTCCAATAAGTGGAATGTTTTGGATGTAGACACAGTTTACACACGTCCAAAAACGACTGCCAACTACTATGTCAGCACCCACCACGCCGACTCAAGCATGAAAAGAGAGGATAAAAAGGTATAACTATTGTTTCCCTGATTAAAAACTATACAAATCTTACTTGGCATGATTGACAAGTTTCAGAATGTTTGTCCTTGAAGACGAAGCATGGTATCAAATCGTATTCGTCAAAAACAGGTTGACAACGTAAATGACTTGAACCATTGGCTTCGCGAAGTTCCAAGACAGCAAAATCAAATATCCCTATTGATAGGAAAAGCTTCGATGTCAGTTTCGAACCTCATGAGTCATGCGTGTTCCCTGCAGTCGCATTCGCCCTTGGCTTCATAGTCCATGATGTGAGACTTTCTGACGGACACAATCAAAGTCATTCTCTTCCCTTGACTGATCGTTTCTGTTCACTCAAGCATCTGTTTTGTGAAGCTGCGATGTCGGAATCACCGTGGATCCGATTGGCTAATCTAAATGTTGATGTGATGGAGCATGACATCTTCTCCTCACTCTAGAGAAGTTTGAGCTGCCAAAAAGGGAAATAAATCTCTTCACCGAGTACCATCAAATTGACTCATGCTTTCTCCTCCAAATCACTGAAATTGTCGTTTTTACTGCTTAGAAATCCGACACCTACATCCACCTCAACTTGGATACCACGCAGCCATGGCGAATGAAACCTCTCACGAGCTGGCCGACGTTCGCTCTCGCGATGATGACCAGACAGAAGAACATACCGAAACAAATTCTATCGATGCGCTGCCACCAACAGACCGAGGCCGTGGAGCATATATTGCTCTTGCTTGCTGTACCATCGCACAAGCTCCAATCTGGGGTGAGCTATAGCCATTTAACAGTTGCAATGAAACCTAATGCAAGCACAACACAGGATACTCGGTTTCTTTTGGTATTTTTCAGGAGTATTACAATTCTCAAGGGAAGCTCAGTACTTCACCGAGCGCCATCGCATCCATTGGGACGTCTCAGACCGGAATCATGTATCTCATTATGCCCCTGGCCTTCATCGTTCTAAACCGGTATCCCCGACTTCGACGATGGTGTGGCCCGCTTGGACTCGCCGTCATCGTTGTCAGCTTGACAGCTTCGGCATTTGTGGGGGATGTTGCGGGACTCATCGCCACCCAGGGTGTCCTTTACGCCATCGGATGCAGCTTACTCTTCAGTCCCATCTCTCTCTACATGGACGAATGGTTCGTCGAGCGAAAAGGCTTGGCCTACGGAGTCATGTGGGCTGGCAAGTCGACTGTTGGCGTTGCCATGCCCTTCCTATTCAGTGCTTTACTGGAAAGATTTGGGCTCAAAGCAACTTTACTCTCGTGGACAATCGCATCTGCTGCGATGACGCTGCCGACGCTGTTCTTTCTAAAACCTCGGGTTGACTTTAGCCGCGACTCACGGCCACAGCCGATTAGCTTCGCTTTCTTCGGACACGCTTCATTCTGGATGCTTCAGATCGGTATCATTGTTCAATCTCTGGGCTACTTGATGCCAAGCACTTACCTGGCCAGCTACGCCAACGCGATTGGGCTCCCATCTATCACCGGTCCCATCCTCCTAGCCCTCTTCTCTCTTGCTTCAGTACCTGGATCTCTGATCCACGGTATGCTAGGCGACAGAGTTTCTGCCGCCAAGGTGGTCCTGATATCATCTTTAGGAAGCGCGCTTCCAGTATTCCTCCTTTGGGGTTTGAGTCGTCACATCGGCACGATGGTGGTTTTTGTGATCCTTTACGGTTTCTTCGCTGGGGGCTTCAGCGCGACATGGTCGGGAGCCTTACAGGAAATCAAAGGAGACAATACGTCTATTGATACCTCTTTGGTGTTTGGTATGCTTCTCGGAGGTCGGGGCCTCGGCTTTGTCGTTGCTGGTCCGATCAGTGGCGCGCTTGTTTCTGCTGGAAGCACTATTGCAACAGGTGACGCTCTTGGATATGCGACGAAGTATGGGCCGATGATCCTTTGCACTGGAATCACGGCCATTCTGGGAGCCTGGCCACCTCTTTGCAATATTGCCAAGTCTGTTGGATCAAGAGGAGTTGACGCATGCGTCCGAGTAATCGTGTGAGGGTTATGCTTGATATCCCTGGAAGTGCTCGATAAAGTCAGTAGGTCTTTGGAATACAGGGGAGAGAATAATCGATTGAGAAGTCCGAGAAGGAATTCCAGATGTACGATTCAAGGCATAACCACTTCATTAAAGGAAACGTTCCGATCTTTTACATGCTGGCAAGTTTGCAATGTTTCCGCCCTCTTGGGTGCTTCGATTTATCTCTTCTCTATCAATACCTCGCCGTTCATTATACCCAGAGTGGCATCATCTGTCTCGCTCCAATCCTCCCAAGCTTTTGCCATTTCGTCCAGTTCATTTTCGGTTGCAATGCCTAATTCGATAGACTTTCCACGCATTTGACCACCGATCAACCTCTCCTTCATGGCTCCGCCTAAGGAGCATTAGTATCTTTATAATGTCGATGATCGCAGACCTAATCCGGGTATACTTACTCCAGACTCTTCTGTCCTCTGGTGCACTATAGCACCACGTGCCGAAGCTCGCTGTGATATCCTTGCGGGCTACTCCAGCTTTCAAGGCCCAGGAGATGAGTTGGCGCCCCCCTTTATCTTGTCCTCCGTTCGCCAGTAACGTCTTGATCTGAACCTCGTGAAACTTGAATAGGGCTGGGATCTCCGGCCAGAAGCACCACATCTGCATATCGCTCTCACGTAGGCTCAAAGTTCCACCAGACTTTGTGACTCTCAGCATCTCTCGGATGGCATCGGTAGGTTTGTCCAAGTGGCAGAGAACCTGGTGTGCGTGGGTGATGTCAAAGGTCGAGTCTGGGAAGGGGAGCTCGAAGACATTCGCCTGTTGAAACTTGATATTTCTCACGCCCTGGGACTCGGCGTATTCTTTTGCGCGAATGAGAATCTCATCGGAAATGTCTGTCGCGGTGACTTCTCCTTCTGGCATGTACTTTGCCAGCGATACTGAGATAGTTCCAGACCCAGCGCCGACGTCGAGGAGCTTGAGCTTGGGGATGTCCTTCACCACAGCTTTCAGCTTTGGCAGTAAATGCTCGCTGCTGTTCTCAGCTGTGCGCCATTCATGGTGTTTCACTTGAGAGGCGGCGTAGCCGGGCCCGTACTTGTTGTGTCCAGGAGCTGCCATGGTCAATCTGACAAGCTTGATATTAAGCCTGGTTCAAGATCCCAAGAGGCTTATTGACCGAGCCCTTGACGCAGAAGGAAAGGAGGGCTCCAATTATATAAGCCAATTAGCTAGCACAACCTCAAGTCTTGAAATCCAACTGGGCCGGAATAACTTAGGTACTTGTGATTTGTCTGTTTGCAGTCAATGTTGTTTTGCGATCAGTGACGATGGAGATAAACCAGGAGCTTCCTTTTTGACGATTAGCAGAGGCTGCATTTTGTGGCTTTACAGGAAGGAGACTGGGTGGAATGCTGGGCTGGCTGGCCAGTCAGCCTTACGAGCTTTGGACAGGACCATGCGATGACCAGGCTTCGTGGCTCAAGGCTCGCATAATGTGGATCAAGTAAGTGAATTTTTTGGAGGTTGCCAAGCCAAGATAGTTCTCCTTCTATGACCAATCGGTCAACCCGGCATCAAACCCATGGCAACTTTCGTTCTCTTCCATAGCGCAGAGCTGCCACCACACAAGACGGCTCCTCGGCTGTGGCGTTGATGTTGCTTTAGCAAGCTTTTAATTCCGAGAAGCCAAGGTAACTTGGCTTTTCTAGATCTGCAATTGCAGAGGTCTCTGGTCTCAGACTCGGGAGATGAGGCTGGATCTTCAAATGTCAGCCAAGCGAGTCAAGACAAGGAAACAGGACAGTTACGGAGTCGATAACTACCTAGTCTATTGATCTCCAAGGCAACTTCTGGGCCCCGTACCGAGCGACATCGGTCAATATTCCTCCGCATGTTAATTAACAATCAAAGTTTTCCCCTCTGATCCCCACGGGCCCCGCGCCCTTCACTCGGCCGTGGATCCCCGCCAGGGTCATGGTCAAGGTTGAGACCTGCTCAACCTGGCCAAGCCCATGCTTTGAGCCCATGTTCTGCGGGGTTTCTGTAGACGACCTAGTCCCCATGTGTATGGGGTTGGTGGGCCAAGTGATGATGGGCACCCAATATTGAGCGTCATGTTGCATCACAAACATGTCTTTTGGCCCGACCTCGGCTCCGTGACGGAGAGGATGATCCACAGGATGCCAGGTTATTACGGACGGACGGGTGACAGATATGAGGAGGAGGAGGAGGAGGAGAAACGAGGTGTGTGACTTGTGTAATTGGTGTACTACGTTATGTTTCAAGACGGACTGACCCGACCGAGACTTTACAGGGTCCCTCTTTATAAATCTTGCTGCAGCCGCTCAACTTTGTTGATCTGCAGCCAGAACTCGTTCCTCGCCACGCGCCCATTTTATCTTGGCTGCCTTCTTATTAGTCCTTCACGGCCAGTCAATTGCTGAAGGCAAACCACCTAAGGGGAACGCGCAACGCAATGGTGCTCGGAAACAAGGGAAAACATGCCGGCACCGAGTCGCCTGTATCGTTTGATCCTGAGCGCCCTGGGGGCACCGTCGACGATGTCCATACCGAGGGCCTCGAGGTGGTCTGCCCGCCTGGAACGACTGATCGCAAGCTCATGACCAAGATTGACCTCCATGTCATTCCGTTCTTATGCATCATGTACTTGCTTGCCTTCCTTGGTTCGTCAACTCTTCATTCCTGGTCAATTGCACCGCAGCATCCAACTAACTGATCGCGCCGCGCGACAGATCGTGTCAACATTGCCAATGCCGACGTTTACGGCCTCTCAGAAGAGCTGGGGCTCGTGAAAACCGAGTATAACACTGCGCTGGTCGTCTTCTTCGTGCCTTACGTCCTCTTTGAGATTCCCTCCAACATCCTGCTCAAGCGCTTCAAGCCTCACGTTTGGCTGAGCCTCAACATGTTCCTCTTCGGCCTCACTACCCTGCTGCAGGGCCTAGTCAAGAACTACAGCAGTTTGATCGCAACTCGCTTCTTCCTGGGTCTCTTCGAGACTGGCATGTTTCCTGGAGGTAAGCCGAGCTCAACCCACACAGAGACTATGCCTCGTACTTACGCTGCAGTCAGCCTTCTACCTCATTGGCATGTGGTATCGCCGTCACGAAGCCCAGCGTCGTTATTCCTTCTTTTTCAACAGTACCACCCTCGCCGGTGCATTCGGTGGCCTGCTCGCCGCTGTGATCGGTAAGATGAGCGGTATGAGAGGGTACGCCGGATGGCGCTGGATCTTCATCCTCGAGGGCGCCCTCACCGTTTTCGCCAGCTTCTTCTTCTACTTCCTTCTGCCCGACTTCCCTGAACAAGCAAAATGGCTCACCCCAGAGGAGAAACACTATGTCACTGCAAGACTCAAGGTTGATCAGGGCAACTCTGGCGCGGAACGCAAGACCACATTTGGCGATGTTCTCAATATCCTCAAGGACTACAAGATCATCCTCGGCGGCTTCATGTACTTTGGTCTCATTGTTCCCGCCTACGGCTATGCCTACTTCGCCCCGGGTATCATCAAGACGTACGGTTACAGCCCGGTTCAGACCCAGCTGCACAGCGTCCCACCCTGGGCTGCTGCTTTCGGATTCTCCATGGCTATCGCGTTCATGTCGGACAAGACACGACACCGAGCTGGTTTTGCTATCTTCGCCATCATTGTCGCAATCGCCGGTTTTGCTATCCTTATTGCCGTCCACGACAACCACAACGTTCAATATGCCGCCCTCTTCCTCGTCGCCATGGGCGCATACACCGCCATGCCTATTATTGTATGCTGGTTTAACATGAACCTCGGAGGCCACCGACGCCGTTCGATTGGCTCGGCCTGGCAAATAGGCTTCGGAAATATTGGTGGCATTATCGCCGTGTTTGCCTTTCTGCAGAAGGATGCGCCCAAGTTCATCCCCGGCTACTCCATCTGCATTGCCTTCACGATCTTTTCCATCATCTCTTGCATTGCGTACGGCATTTCAGTTTGGTTCGAGAACAAGAAGAGAGATGAGAATCCGCCTCAGCAGGAGCTCTCAGAGGACGAAAAGGTTGAGCTTGGTGACATGGCGCCAACCTATAGATATCTGCTGTAGATAGTATTGAGGCTATACGATACCCCGGAATATCAGGATCGCCATTCCAATCTTAATATTTTCACGAATTAATGAGAATCTTTTTCGTAATGGTTTCGTACATTCACTCTCCAGTAATAATTGGAAGATGAGTCTAGCCTGGTGAAACGAGTTACTACTTCATTGGCGCCGCCCACGCCGCTTTCACTATCATACTTGTGGCTCTCTTCAATTGTTGACGTCCATGCAATGAAGTCGCCCTCTCCTTGAACCTCGCCGCAAAGCCACACTCTCGCTGCTCGAGACTCGAACTGTAAACATGTACACATTTTCCTTGCAAAAAGAAATAACAAGCCGTCTACAGGATATGAGATGAAGCTGGCCGGGGCATCTGGCTTATACAGGTGCGATTACGAGGACGTCAATTTTTAAAATCCCGTTCGAAACGCCATACTGCGACTCAGTCTGGGAGCTCAGAGAACAGTTACCAGCAGATCGTGACTACAGCAAACAATATCCGGACTCGAAACTGGTAGGTAGTGGTTAACTATAAGATGAACACGTCTTCGCTGGTTTTCTCAGTGGTGGTGGAGGTTCATCGCTCTCACCGGCGCCGGGAAAGACGGTTATGTTTCCGCCATCGCGATCAACTGGCCAACCTGGACAGAAACAGCACACTCTGCCTTGATCATAAGAATTAAATGTAGACTGATCATTTTTATGATGTTGCTCTTATAGGATACTCAACTTTAGGATTACTTACCCAATTCTCATACAAGGTTGTATAAGGGCCACCATAGTGATAGGGGATTGTATGCAACCTGGATAATATTTGCACTTGAGAGAGCTATATTCTCACTTATATAACCATTACCCTTCCAATGAATGACTCTCCAATCCTCGTTAAGACAAAAGAAAACTTGTACAAGTAGTAAAGACCGAGATTTCCCGGCGTCCCAACATCGATCACATGCATATATCATCCCTCACATCATCCCATCAATACACCAACCACCATGAACGCGCGGTATGAATCACATCGAGTCCGTTATGCGGGTTCTCACGAGAAACTCGCCTCCGCAGCACACAGTCCTTCACATTATTCTTGATCCGCCACTCCTTCGGAGCAAGGTACTTGCCTCCCTCAAGGTTCTTATCCACCGCACCGCCGCACCACTTCTCAAAAGCAGGGAGCTCAAGACCAAGAACATGGTTCAAGCGGTCATAAACGTCGCGGAACTCAACTGCTGGCTTGGTCCATCCTTGTAGTTGATGATGCGCAGCCTTCAGGAGCTCAAGATGCAGTCGTGCTTCGGAAACGAAACTCTGACGGTCGGTATAAATCTCACTAAACTCGTTTCCGTGGCTGCATGAGATCATCTCGCGCAGTACAGACTCGTGGGTAGACATTGCGCTGGCGGTGCGGCCACCGGAAGTGTACAAAGCAGTGAGTAGGCGTGAGAAAGCCAGTGTCTCGAGATCGAGACGGCCTCTGCTGCGTCGCAAGTTGTAGCAGAGCAATTCGGCCGTGTCGAGAGCGCAGGAGACATCGCCGCGAGCGTATTGGGCGTGCACGAGCATCTTTCCAATGTCCAAAACTGTGGCCGGAGACCAGCCAGACTTCTGCATCCTCTCGCGAGAATTCCAGAGACGATGAAGCAGGGCCTCGAGCTCATTCCAGTTTTGCTGCGCGCCAAGCAAGCGGATGAGGCCGGAAATGTCCTCAAAGCGCAAGGTGAGGAAGTCGATGTTGGCCACGCGGAAAGCGGCAAGGACTTCTACCATGATCTCACGCGAAGTTGTCAGCATATCCGTCCTGATCTTCTCATCCTTGGGCCCAGACGGGTGCGGCACGTCGATGCCTGCCAGAAACTCGGCAAGCTTGTAACCGTACTGGATGCAGCTCGGGCGATGATACAGCTTCTGGGCTTTAGCGAAGTGGAACACGCAGTGGCCAAGCTGCTGGGCACAATGCCAGTCGTTCGCCTGGATGAGCGCCTTGACCTTGGCACTACCAGCCTTGACAGCGAGAAGAGCGAAATCGGACTTGGTAGTGCGGCTATCCGTTCCAAGTTCAAAGAGGATGGCAAGGTAGAAGATGCGCAGGTGATCATCGCTCACACCCTTGAAGTAAGCTGCGTACTCGGCCTTGAAAAGCTGGAACAGCCTCTTGTCGAGGATGGCCAGAAGCTGGACGCGCTGATGCTCCTCCCAGAAGCACCACAGCTTTGCACCGCATTCAAGAATAACTTCAAGCTTCTTCTCATGCTCGATGACACGAGAGTACTCCTCATAGAGCAGAGATTCGAAGATTATGGTGGTCATGATCTCCGAGTGAGTAGTATCGCAGCCCTTAGGGCAGAGACCTTGCTCAAAGGCACTCAGGAACACGAAGACCAGCTTGCTCACATGGACGTCCATCTTGAGCGTGATGTCACTGCACAGCATGTTTCCTTGGAAGATGATAAGGTGTCGCAGCTGGTAAAGAAGCTCATGGCCTTGCTTGGCGAGATTGACGCTAACATAGATGGATGCCAGGGTGATTGCAACCTTGAACAGAGTTGTCGTGACTGTGACGGATGTGATGATTTCAATAACAGAAACCTCCAGAAGCTTCATCATCTTCAGGTGGGTTTCCTGAGTGTCGCACTTATGATACAGCGTAATGATGTACTGGAGCTGCCGAAGTGTCTCCTCATGCCAGCATCCAAGCGTTATCTTGAGGTGCTCGTAGGTCTCGATGCAGATCTGAATAGCCCGATCCAGAGGAACCTTGGGAGTCGAGCCACCCTTGCCTGAGGTGATGATTGTCACATACAACTTGGAGAGCCGCTTCTTGACTGTGTGTACAGTGGTCTCCGTAACGGTGGTCGTAGTAGTCTTAGTCGTGGTGACCTTCTTGATGACCTCCTCGTAAATGGTAACCGCCTCATGCTCATGCTTCTCGTGCTTCTCGCACATCTTAGCGAAGGCAATCAGGGCCAACAAGAAAGCATGGGACTCCACACCGCAAACTCTCTTCACAACCTCCTTGTACTCGACAGAGATCTTGTAAAGAACCGAGAATTCGACCTTGATATGGACCTCGAGCACGGAAGTGTACTTTTCGTAGATCTCGCAGATGACCTCCTCGGTCAAGTCACAGTCTCCGTGATGATGGCAAACAGTCTCCCACATGAAACCGCAAATTTCGCGCAGCTCAACCCACATCTTGCGATGATGGTAGTGGCGGCACATAAACAAAGCCGCCTCGAACGCGTCGTGATGGCAGTGCTTCAGACCCTTGTTCAGAATGGTGACGATCTCTAGATGGTAGGTGTAGACGTCTTTGTGACCGATCAGCTTGCAGTGCCGAGCCAGGCGGTACAAGGTCTTGATGGTCAAGTGATGGGTATGGCCCAGATGCTTCTTGTATCGCGCGAGGATTTCCACGTAAATCTCAATCGTCTTCTCGTGGCGATGATGTTCCTCGTAGAACTCGATAAGAACTGTGAGGGACTCGCACAACAGTTCGTCCTCCAAAGCCAGAGAGTTCAAGCAAGCGTAGTAGATACGCAAATAGATGTGCTCGGCCTGGTCAAAGAAGCCTTGGTGGTGGTAGCACTTGGCAAGACGGCGCGCCACGAGAACGCATTCTCTGACTGAGTGCTCGTAGAGAGTGATCTTGACATCTGCACTCAGAATAGCCTTCCAGGTGATCTCGAGAGTTCTCTTGACGATGACTTCGGCTTCAGCCCATTTGTGTTGCTCAAAATAGATGCCGATCAAAGCCATGCAAGCAGAGAAGAAGGCATGGTCAACCTTGGTCTTCTTGCAGCGATGGTAATGCGTCTCGTAGATTTCCCTGACAACAGTCTCAGTCACCTCAGTCGAGGTAGTAGTAGTCGTATTTGTGGTGTGTGTAGTCTCAGTGACTTCTTCCACAACTTCGGTAATGAGGACTGTAGTGCGCCGAGCTTCCTCATCCTCACCTCTGCCACAGCCCTTGAACCAGCCCCAGACCTTGGTCAGGATGCTGATTGTGATACTGAGGAGTCCAAAGGTTCTGCAAACCTTGCCGAGCTCCCTGATCCAGATGATGAGAGCCTCGGTCTCGCAGTGATGGTTCTCATACTCGGCCCAGAGGCAGATGAGGATAGTGGTCGCTTCCTCATGACGCTCCACCTCTCGCAAGAACCTGACATACTCGAGGGCAATCTGAACCTTGGCAATGTGCACCTCGATGCTGGCATTGACTCGGCAGGTGATGGAGATGCGACGCCAGAGACTTATGAAAAGTCTCTCAGCCAGGTAGAACTTGCCGCAGGCGTGGTAAGACTTGGCCAACTTGATCATCATGGCAATGCAGAGGTGGTCGTGGATCTGGAGCTCCTCACAGGATTCAAAGATAAACTCTTCAAGCTCACATATACCCTTGCCGCCCTCTTCACCCTTAAAGACAATGTCCAGGGTGCCGAAGAAGGCGCTGATGCGTCCAGCCTCGGGGGACTTCTTGCCGAAGCGAATGATGATAATCTCGTAAAGCTCCTTGTAGACAGCAGTGGAACGCCACTCCTCGTGTATGTCGATGTATAACTTCGCCAGCTTCTCGTACCAACAAATGACTTCGTCACTAGAGCGACCATGCTTGTGTGTGCAAATTTCAATCCAAAAACGAATCATCTCCTCACGGCAAGTGCCAATTTCGGTCTTTTCAGTGATAACGATTGTTTCGGTGTAGGCCAAGAACAAATGAGTGCATGTGCCAACAATAACGCTCGTCTTTGACAGGATAATCTCACCCAGCTTGGCAGCACGATAGAAGTACTGTGCCCCGCAAGTGGAAGCCTCTGAAGAAGTCGAGAACTTAATGTGGACATGGCCCAGAGTGATGAGGTTCTGCAAGACCGTGACGTGCTCCTTGCCAAAGCAAGACTCTCGAATGCGGAGGGTGAGCTCGTGAAGGGCAACAGTGTCCTGGTGGGCATGATATCTGCGCCAGCACGGCCGCTCCAGAAGCGCAAACATAACGGACTCGGGGAAGATGTCACGGAACCCCTTAGGTAGGTTGACCTCTCCATTTGAAGCGACAAAGCCGGCATGTCTGAAGTGAACAACCCAGTTTTGCATGACATAGCCCATCAAGTGATGTCTGTGTAGAACGGCTTCGACGACAGAGTCTTCCAACTCATCGGTAAGTAGCTCTTGATCGCCGTCGAGGTTCAACCGCGCATAGAGAAGCATCCTGAGCGTCAGCTGCAGATGAGCATCTTTAGATGAGAGGAGCAACTTTCCGAGCAGACTCTTCATATGTGCCTGGACAACAGAGTTCCGGAAGTGAAGACGGCCGCCGCGTATGATGAGGAAGTCACCGCAGTTCTCGGAAACAAACTTGGAGATGTTGAACGCAGTAGCAGCCATGGCTCGCTTGTGAAGATCAGTAGCAAGAAGCTCTGCAATTTCCTCAACGGCGAAAGGTGTCTCTGTGATGACCATGAAAGACAAAAGATGCTGCAGCATCTCGTTTTTCCCGAGGTCTAGCTTGTCCGTGGCAGCGCGAAGCACATCCGAGATCTCTCCGCTGATTTTCTTGCTTGTAGCTCGGAACGAGTCGCGGGAAGTCTGTCGGAGCAAAAGACGACCAGCGTAAAATGCCCACAAGAAGTTGCCCTTGGACTTTGCCGTCAAGCCATCGATCAGCTGCTCGCGATCTCGCGCATCCACGTCATGGTAGTGGCAAGACTTGGACAAGGTCTGCCTGAGGTGAGCCCTGATGTCTTCGTGCACCTCCCGGTGGGTGATCTTGAACTGCTTGCAACCATCTTTCAGGCCGGAGATTTCTCGTGAAAATGTAATAACACGGGTCCGCGAGAGGTTGGCGACACAGCCTTGGAGGGCTTTGTGGAGATCAACAGCGCTCTTCGCACCGCCAGCCATCTCGTCACAGCCATCAGTTAAGAGGACAAAAGAGGTGTTTGCGCGCTCAGCAGCATGCATCCCGGTGCGCAGGGTATCCCAAAGTGTTGCTTCGAGATTTCCAGCGTTGGTCGTCTTGGCATAGACATCGAAGGCCTGAACCAGGCGCTCGTAGAGGGCAACATCGCCCACACTGCGTTCGAGCAGCTGGAAGAGGAAGCTCTTGACGCAAGCAAGTGATGTTGCCTCACTTGGTGAGTCCCAAGGGAAGTTGTACGTGAGGACTGAGTAAGAGTTGTGGTCAATAGGTCGAGCAAGTCTGTCCTGAACCCACTCGGCGAGCACACTCTTGCCGACGCCGGCAGAACCGCTGATAGTGAAGAACTTCTCACTGCTACCGAGAAAGTGTACCAGCTGCCCCTTGATCCAGCTGCAGGTATCCTCGGATCGGTCAAGATGCTCGTAGACTTCATCATATAGAGTATTTCTGACCGAGCGGCCGGCCGAAGGTTGAAGTCGCCGGCGAACAGACTTGAGACTGATGGAGAAGGCCTTGTTTCCGAGTCTGTATTGCCAGACACGGTCGCAGAGAGCGTCCTTGGCTTGCCAGATGTCATCAATCTGCTTGCCAAAGGCGGCATCAAAGCTGATTGTGATACTTGCGCCGGCCTTCAGACCACTGATTCTCTGCTTGTAGTGGCTGGCGATGCAGCCAACAAGGTGAACGAGGTCACAGAAGATGTGGGCAGCAGCCTCCTTGATCGGCCCCGGCATGTGTTCCAGCTCGTTAATGCGGGAGACGTTGGAGATGAGCATCGCTAGCTCGTGCAGCGCAATGAATGTAGGTACGAGGGCCTTGGCCTGGCTCTGGCCGATCTGGGATCAAAGGTCAACACAATGTTCGAAGGCAGTAGGCACAGACGGGGCACAAACCTCGAGAAGTACCTGGCAGCTGGCCAGTGCTGCCGATGCCGAAGAATGGCCACCATGGGCAAAAGCCTCGATCTTCCTACCGAAGGTAGAGACCTGGAGACCAAAGAATTGGGCAGTGCTAAGGATACGGTCCCAGTCGCTGCCTCTCCGAGGCATGTGGATCAGACGCTCATCTGAAATGTACTGGAGATAGCTCCTTATGTCCATCTCATTGACAAACTCGTCATCATAGTCCTCTAGTCGGACTATCAATTTCTTAACAGTCCTTGTGACCTCGGTCAATCGCTCAAAGTGCTGGAGCTTAGTGACTGAGGTAGTTGTTGTAGTCACACCATTGATCTTGGTCGTTGTCGTCTTGCTCGTCGTTGTCGCTGACGAGCTGCTCTTGGCCTCTCCATCGGCTCGGTCCGAGACAACAGTCGTCTTGTCGCTCTCACCATCAGATAACTCCGCTTCGCTGATGCTTACTGCGACATTGGTATGGCTCTTGTCCTTTCCCAAGGAGGGAAGGGAGTCTTTGATGCCCTGCCGAAGAGCGTCCATAGGGCCGCGTGATGGGGAGCCGTGCTCCTGCGCGTCAGATCGAAGGGAGGAAGAAGACAAGCTCTTGCGTTTTCTTCTGGCTATATGAAAAACGGGTTAGGACAGGCCTATGAGGAGCTTTTAAAGGAGTTATGATGGCGGTTAAGAGAGGTTTGGGATGAGCTTAGGATGGTACAAGAAGAGCCAGTACGGAAGTCATACCGTCGAAAGTTTTTCGCAAGCTCAACATTCTCAATTGAACGCCGAGTGTTAGAGGGAATCTTAGACAAGGAGCCCTGCACTCCGAGTCTCAGAATTAAACATGCCTGAGGCCGGGGGGGTTTATACCTCGACCTTTGCCTCTCCCTTCAACTCAACTCCCTCCCCTCCTACCACGTAGGCTTTCCCATCAAGAGCCCTTCAGCACATTTCAGGGTTCAGAGGTGCAGGAAACGGTCTCGGTATGGCCAATCATTCGTAGCCTAGAACCAATGTTGTGAGGAGGAAAGGCAATCTAGCCAAGCGAGGCTGAGGGCTGAGAAGCTCGAGACTGGGATAGCACGGCACGTTCGGCCACGCGGATGCCTCCTTCAGGCGAGGCGACCGTTCATCCCACGATGAGCATAGCGGTGAGTTCCCGTGGCTGAGCTGAATTCAGATCATCTCAGAGAGTGGTGGTTGTCGAATAGGTTCCCAATCGAGACGGGTGACCTTAACAGTTTTAGCCGATCGACCTCAGGATTCCAACGATGGCGGGAGACTTAAGACGTATTTAGCCATGCGGGATTGGCCACCTCTCATGGGCCTCCCTGTGAGAACTACCGTTTGTCCAGGCAAGCCATGCCTCTTGGCGAAGATATCAATTTCCTAAAAGGGCTCTGGCTGCATGTCTCGCTCTCGGGCTATTTTGTGGCTGGCTGATTACGGTAGTCAATCAGGATGAAAAGAGTTTGTTCAGAGGCGTCAATGAGGAGAGCTGCAGCCGCTATGGCAGCAGCTATTTCTGAGACCATAGGTAGGGGACCACACTGGTGGCTGGCCGCCCCAGCATGATACTCTAGCCGAAAAGTAGTTGGATGTTATACGGGATCTGAACTCCGGTAAAGACAACATGACTGATAAGGGAGAATCAGGTCTGGATGCGAGCTGCAGAAAATCGCCATCATTTTGCACCGCGGTGCTATCACTCCAGGGTATGGTTCATTTGAATTGATATAGACTACCTAGTCTACGCTTCTTTCAAGTTCGGCTCCTTGAACCCGTTGGCCGTTTTATGACTAGAGCGCAGGGGGCTGCTCTTCTCTTGGCTGAATTCAATCCACTATGAAGCTGCAACATTGGTTTGGAAAAGAGGTTACCATTGCCACAAGGTTTCGGCTTTCACCCTCCCCCTTGTTACGGCGCAAGAGCATTCCATTCTTTCCCTAGCACGTGGTAACAGGTAGAAGAAGGACGAGCTAAAAGGAGCTGCTAAAACGTGTGCCTGAGGCTAAGTGCTACAGATCTTATTTACTATTCAAGCTGGTAATAAGAGACATATTTGTTGTTTCCAGCATTGATCAACTTGTCTGATGTAAGTTGAGATGTAGGAGTGCCTATTACCGGGAACAGTTCCGTTCGTCACAGAGCGGAGTCAAGCTAAGCCCGCTATAGTTAGCCGCTACCCCTCCTGCGGAGTAGGGCGCGCCTTTCACTGCTGGAAACCAGATAGACAATCATAGGCTGCCCCACCAAGACGTCAACATCGTCGAATAAATTGAACATATCGCTCTTGTCCTGTGATTTGTCTCTATTCCTACCACTAGGTTTCATCTCTAGAGGGCGTCTTTGGTGTTTTATACAGAAAAATATTTATCGTACATACAATGGCCACAGTTCGACATGCGCGCCGGGAGGGTAAGACCCCGCAGCTGGAGATGGCCCTGGAAGCTGTCACGATGCTAACCATTGCTCTCCGCCAGACGCCCCCACGATTCTCCAGCTTATTCAAGAGCTCGCCGACTATGAAAAAGAATCCGACGCCATCAAGGCCACCGTCGAGAGTATCCAGGCCACAGTCGCCTTTGCGCCATCTGATTCACCCGACGCCGACTCCTCACCCATCCCCAACACTGAACCGACCTCACCAACGAAACCCGCTCGATGCCTGCTCGCCATCTCACCCGAGGGCGTCGCCGTCGGCATGGCGCTGTATTTCTACAACTATAGCACGTGGCGGTCTTGCGCGGGAATTTACCTCGAGGACCTCTACGTGAGACAGTCAGAACGTGGCAAGGGATACGGCAAGAGGCTGCTGAGCACTCTGGCAAAGCAAGTTGTTGCCATCAAGGGTGGTCGACTCGAATGGGCGGTGCTCAAATGGAACGAGCCCAGCATCAAGTTCTATGAGAGTATCGGCGCTAGCGCCATGAACGAGTGGGTTGGCATGCGAGTGGATGGCGACGGCTTGAACAAGCTGGCCAGCCTGACGGATTGAGCCGGTATATAAGAGATTCAAAGGTTGGGCGAGTATGTACGATCGGAAGTCATTGATGCTCAAGGACCTGCGACTTAAAACCGGAGGTTTAAGAGCTTGAAGGTTTCTTCAACTTCTGGCCCTTTCCGTCGAGGCCTTCAAAGATACCAAGCTGCGCTTTTGATGCAGGAACTAGAGGGGACTTCAAAGGGCCCCAAGTAAAGGTATGCTTAAGCGATCGCGGATCCTGGTCCAGCTTCGGAGTGAACTGCCACGCTCGCTGATAGGCTCGACGGAACCATCGTGGGGTGAGATCTCGTTGTTTATACCGTGTTTGATATGGCTCCTTTCCCTTCTCCTCTGGCCGTATAAAAGGAAGAGCTCTATTTCGCTTTTTGCGCTCAATTTTGTCGATGGGTTGGGTAGCATAAGCTTCCCATCCCCAACTTGAGGGAGACGGCATCTGCTCGGTGGCATGTGTAGGATTTGCGGTTGGACGTCTCTCGGGAACCTTCCACTCATCCAGCTCCTGTGCGCCATGGCTTAGTTGACCAAGGAAATCCCACTCGCCCTTGTTAAGAGGGACCATTAATTTGGGAATAGCACGCCGCCAAAAATGCGCCTTCTTGGCCCGGACCAGATTCTCGGCCGGTGGCTTTCCCCAGATGTTGGCTTTGGGCACCAACATATTCTCGTCGAGTCCTTTGATACTGCGTTTAGGCCAGCTCAGATCCGCGTTTCTCTGTAGCTCCCGCTGAGACTTGAGGAGCTGCTTGACCTTCTGTAGGTCCCACTTCTCGTAAAACTCGTTTCTGATGTGCTTCGGTCCGCTCTTGTTTCGAGCCGTAGTAGTAGTTGCTTGTTCATCTTCGCTCACAGCTCTGTCGATTGATTCGTTTGGGGGGGGATCATCTTGCTTAGGTGCTGTGGTGGTGTCGCTGGTTTCGGGAGGGCCCTGCTTGACATGGGCACCATCACCCTCGATGAGAGCCTCCAAGGCATCCGAGTCGCTAGGACCTTGTGCGCGCACGAAGTCCGAGACAAGTGTTCGTCTACGAGGACCCGTCCTTCCGAATCCCTTGAGGATGAGTTCTTGCATGCGATCCTTGTCGCCGTTGTTGGCTGCTCTCAAGGTGCGCAGTACATTGTTGGCCTTGGCGCGATGCTTTTCCCTCTTGGGATCATGCCTGCGATGGTTATGAAATCGAGTGTGGATGACTGAACTGATGGCGGGCCGAATGGCGGGAGGCAGATAGGAGGTCTCGCGGAGGAGATGTCGATAGAGATGGAGAGGAGGGAGGAAGTCCGGGATGGCTGAGATTGGGCGAGGCATTGTGAGCGAATGACAAGGGAAAACGGAAGAAAAGCAGGTGTTAGAAAGAGGCACAAGGCCTCATTAAACTAGAATACAGCGCAAAGTTGCGGAGCTGAGATTGGATACTGATGTCGATCTAGATCAAGACCGAAACTTGCCTACTTAGTAGGTAGGTAAGTAAGTATGGGTTTTCGTCGGCAAAACCACGGTAGCGGCCACCTTACCTACCTATGGACCGACGATTCGCAAATTCACTCGACGGATAAGAGTAGAGCAATGAGGGAATGTAATATACTACAATATTGGCCTTTACTTGAGATTCTCTCAATTCCCTCCCCATTTGTTCAAGTATCTTGGCCAGGGATTTCGGTCAAGATCAATAGTATTACTTTGCTCTCACGACTAATCATGCAACGCTCATCCTGCATTCATGGCTATATCTCTAGACTCCAAAACCTCAGTGAGGATTGGAACCAATGGAGAAATACAAGCACGTATGAAATTCACTGGATGCAGACATCCCATGTCACAGTGCTTTGCATACCAGAAAGCTACCTATGCATATTCTTTGTGCAAGAAGATATGCTGCATATCGTCCGTCTTGTGCACCACGTGGTTCCATACCAAAGACTGGCCGAAATCATTGCGGCCAGCAACAAGTGGTTGCATTAGCGGCCTCAAAGATGCGCGCATGGTCTGACAAGCAATGGCCGCGAGCGTCATACACTAGCTACACTTGTTAGCAACCAATGGCTCTTGAGTGACCTGACTCGAAACAACAGGTGGTTGTGGTCGCTGCAACGGGTCGGCCTCATTCACATTTACCTTAAACGTTAACCTACGGTACAAGTCGTGGAGCGGGGCGAGGTTCGTGTTCACGTTAATTACGCGCCCAGAGCGCGAGACACGTCGGCAGCGACGCGAAGCCACGAAACCGACACGTCCTGATTAATTGATGTCGACAGCCGGAATTCGGGAACCCGCTGCTGCAAGTGAGAGCACAAGTCGCTCTGACGTGCATGTAATTAACACGAGCGCGAACAGGCTCGCTTGAGCAGGTACACAGCGTGCATCTGCGCGCTCAGGCACGATTAAACTGTTTCATCCTTTTCTCATCTGAACCACAAGTTCAGTTCAGTTCGTTCATTGACTGCCCGGGCACCTTGCGAATGGTACGGAGTACTTCCATCCAAAGTACCTCACTCACCGGGCAACTAAAACTCCAGGCGGCCCGGCGACTAAAGCCCGCTAATCCACTGGCTCTCAGCGCTCTTCCCGCTCCCTGCCTGGGGTACCGTTCAGGTACCTGAGAACCCTTCTGCACTGGACTTCACCTGCACAACTCCGCCCTGGCCCACTGCAGCGCTATCTCGAGAAGCTCATTTCTTCGCCTCGACTCCATCTCAACACTCTGCAACCACCGGTTTTCCGAGCACACAAAGCCACCGAAACACGACGGCAACGAGGCGCATGGGCAGTCTCGTATTTCTGGGTTTAGCCTCATGAGGCGCTTCTCATCTACTATACAATTTTCTCCGCTCTCGCTCCCCGTCCTTCACGCCGTCGACGCACTCCTTCGGCCCATCTTTGTGTTGGCGCTGTGATGCTATCACGCCCTCGAGAGTTCCATTTCGACTCCTCCTCTGCTAGCCGCGCTTTTACGAAAGACGAACGCTTTCAAAATCTTCTTCTCCTTATACAAGATGCCGTCGGCGTCGCAATCGTCACAACAGTCTTTCACCATGAGCCAACAATCGCAACCCGGTCTCTCCACCTCGTTCCACCGGGGCTATAATGGAGAGCCGGAAGGACCTCAGATCTATTCGGTATGGAGCACGCATCCTCTCTTCCAGCCATAAGACTATGCGATCACTAACAAGACCGGTCTCTTTGGGAATAGGCATCCTACTCGGGCGTTGATGTATACGAGATGGAGGTCAATAATATCGCTGTCATGCGCCGTCGCAACGACTCATGGCTCAATGCCACGCAGATCCTCAAGGTTGCCGGGGTAGACAAGGGAAAGCGAACCAAAATTCTCGAAAAGGAAATCCAGACGGGCGAGCACGAAAAGGTTCAGGGAGGCTATGGAAAGTATCAGGGTACTTGGATAACATTCGAGCGCGGTGTCCAGGTCTGCCGCCAATACGGTGTCGAAGAGCTTCTGCGGCCGCTTTTGACCTACGATATGGGCCAAGACGGTGGTGTTGCTGGTCGAGGCGATTTCAACACTCCAACCAAGGAACAAGCCATGGCCGCCCAGCGGAAGCGCCTGTATAATCAGAGCGCGGACGGAAGACCGAATGGGCTCTCAGGGACCTTCTTCAAGAACATCTCTAGTACCGCTTCACATGCTGTCGCCGCCATCAGCAAAGCCCGCTTCGACTCTCCAGGACCCCGAAGTCGCAATGGCCCCACGAGAGCACCTAGCTTCAGCCGGCAACCCTCGATGCAGAACGGCGATGAGTTCCCTGGCAACTCTCAACAGAGTTTCGCCTCAGACTATGGCCAGCAGGTTGATTCGGCCTACTCTACCCAGCAACAGCATAACTCGGTCCAGATGAACGAGCCCGAGCCTCCCCGGAAACGGCAACGAGTGACGATGACGCCCGCCGATAGCTTCAGCGCCACTTATGGGCAGAATATGGATATGTATGCCGCGGCTTTCCCTGGATCTCCTACCGAACCCAATGAGTCTTTCATCTACACCCAGAGCGCCGTTCACGATCGGTCACCCGTCGAAGAGGGCAATGGACCCCTGCCGCCTCTCCCTTATGAGATGTCGCCTGAAGTTGAATTGAAGCGTAGCATGCTGATGGGCCTTTTTATGGATTCGGCCACCACCGATGCCTCCAAGCACGACATGCTCCGTACCTTTACCCCAGTGGAGTTGGATATGCCCATTGATCTGCAGAGCCATACGGCCCTCCACTGGGCGGCTACTCTCGCCCGCATGCCCCTTCTCCGTGCTCTCATTGTTGCAGGGGCCTCACCAGCCCGCGTCAACGCCTCAGGCGAGACTGCTCTGATGCGCGCATGCTTAGTGACCAACTCGATGGATCATGGATCATTCCCTGATCTCCTCGAAGTCTTGGGCGGCACAATTGAGGCCCGCGACCATAAGGGGCGGACAGTTCTCCATCATATTGCTGTTACTAGCGCAGTCAAGGGGCGAAACGCTGCTAGCCGGTATTATCTCGAGAGCCTTTTAGAGTGGGTAGTGAGGCAGGGCAGCGTACCCAACAGCCAGAACAGTCAGGCCAACGGAAACGGACCCAGCGGCTCACAGTCTATCATTCCCAAGATGGGCATTGCGCGCTTCATGAGCGAGATTGTTAATGCGCAAGATAGCGTGGGCGACACTGCTCTGAACATTGCGTCTCGGATAGGCAACCGCAGTATCATCTCACAGCTGCTGGAAGTTGGCGCTGACCCGAATATCGCCAACCGCGTGGGCTTAAGGCCTCTCGACTTTGGGATTGGAGGCGAAAATACTGAGGACAAGACGAATGGTGAGACCAACACCGAGAAGAACGGCGTCCCTGGATCAAGCCAGCGGAGCCGAGAAAGCAGCGACGAGGTCGTTGCCTGTAAGTCTACCATCTTTCACAACTTGCTTGGTTGGATTTGATAACTAATCCTTCATAGCCATCACTCACCTCCTGACCGAGACCGGGTCAGCTTTCCAAGCAGAGATGAGGTCGAAACAAGCCTCGCTCGACACTCTCCATAGCACTCTTCGCACCACATCAACACAGCTCGGTGAAGCCCGCCGAAGTCTCGAGCACCTCAGCGCCACGCTCAAGAAGCAGCAGATTGCGCGGCAAAAAGTCGCCAACCTCTCGCACGCCCGTGAGGACGAGCAAGTGCGGCTTATGCAGGAGCAATCCCGTACCTCGCAACCGAACCCCTCGTCGTCCTGGGAAACAGAGCTATCAGCCATGCTCGAAGCCGCCGACGACACCTCCGGCGGCGGCTTCAGCGGCGAAGGCATGCTCCCCTCAGCAGCGGTCCTTCGTGCCCGTGTTCGTGCCGTCGAGGGACGCCGTGAGATGACACGAAAGATGGTCTCGGCTCTAAAGGGACGGAGCCGTGACGTCGAGGTCAAATACCGCCGTGTCGTGGCGCTATGCACAGGAGTCCAAGAGGCCGAGGTCGATGCTGTAGTGGACGGCCTGCTCAAGGCTGTCGAGAGTGAACATGAAGAGCTCGAGATTGGTCGTGTCAGACGCTTTCTCGGCGGAGTTGAGGGCGTCGTGCACTAGTGACAGCACGACAACTCTCATTCCCTCCATCTCTCGCACTCTCCTATGGCCGCCTCTTCCTAAAAATCACCTACACGGCTCTCCCCCTTTCTAATGACTACAATCGTGTACGATTCTGTTTTCTTTGTATGTGGTTCTTTGATACCCCCGAGC